>OY294025.1:8373978-8663012 GCA_958510785.1 Exephanes ischioxanthus
CATCTCCAATGGTCCGATGTTTGCGAAATAAGAGACGTTCCTACGTCGGATGATCAGCGACAAGGTTGCACATTTCAACGTTGTATAAATTTGCAAGAAGGTTGTTCCAACGCCAGACAGATTGCTGGCCCTGAAAAGGGCCAACAGCGACAAGGTTGCACATTTCTACGTTATTAGTTGGCCCTAAAAAGGGCCAATATTTGGCGACGTGAGCGATCGGTTTTGGACACTAGTAAAGATTTCGATCGATCCATCCTTCCTTCCTTCCTTCCTTCCTTCCTTCCTTCCTTGAAATATTAATTCATCCTTCCTTCCTTCTTTGAATTATTAGAGACTTTCGAGAATACTTTAGAGATTCATCTCCGACGATGGACCGACGTTTGCGAAACAAGAGCAGTTCCTACGTCGGATGCTCCGCGACAATGTCGCACATTTCTACGTTATATAATGGCCCTAAAAAGGGCCAATATTTGGCGACGTGGGCGATCGGTTTTTGACACTAAGTAAGGCTTTCGATTGATCGATCCATCCTTCCTTCCTTCCTTCCTTCCTTCCTTGAAATATTAATTCATCCTTCCTTCCTTCCTTCCTTCTTTGAATTATACGAGACTTTCGAGAAAACTTTAGAGATTCATCTCAGAGGGTCGTCCGATATTTGCGGAACAAGAGACGTTCTACGTCCGACGATCCGCGACAAGGTTGCACATGTCTACGTTATATAAATTTGCAACATATGGTTGTTCCTACGCCAGATATATATGTTGGCCCTGAAAAGGGCCGTTTGAATGTTAGCTCGTCGTTTATTTCGAGCTCGTGTACTTGGTGACGGCTTTTGTGCCTTCGCTGTCTGCATGCTTGGCCAGTTCACATGGCACCAGAAGACAGGAGGCAACAGGAGGAAATAAATTCTTTTCACGAGATCCGACTTCGACGCTGGTTCGACGTGAAATGAAAGCTGCCCGTTTGAGAGCCTCCTTTTATAGCTGCAGCATCTCGATCGGCGCAGCCAATGACGCGCGAGGAGCCGGCGAGCGCGGATGCTGCGCCGTGATTGGCGCGCCGGTTGGACCTAACTGCGTGCGCACGATTCTTCCATCGAGCGAAGGATCAGCGATCTCGTGATATGAGATATCATTACTTATACTGTTATCGATAAACTTTATCTTTTTAGTTATTTGTAACAATGAATCTGTTAACATTTTCGGACAGGGTGTGTGACGTACCTTTGCCAGGAACAGGGCATTGCGTTCACCGGCGACACGCTGCTTATTCGTGGCTGCGGCAGAACCGACTTTCAGGTATGCAGTTGGATAAAAAATAATCATAATAATAAGAATAATAGTTAAGCGAGTACGAAGCTCAAGAATTTGAGACGTGTCGAAAGATATTGAGGAGAAAAAATTATACTTATATTCATTTTGTGTGTCCGAGAAAAAAGTGCGTTTCGCGAAAAAACGGGATAAATCTTAAGCACATCTTTGTCATTCGTCGATTCGTTCTTATTTCAGATGTATCTGATTTTGCCCTATAATCGCATTCCGTCCACAGTTCCCATTTTTTCCCAATAAAAAAAAAACTCCAACGCCGCTGCTGCCGTCTCAATGCTAATGAATTTTTATTAATTTTATTTTTTCCTCATCACCCTTTTTGCCTTCGCTGTACACATAAATTCATCTGTTTTAACTCTGTAGCATGATTCGCAGCGGTGGCCAGTTTATTGAAGAAGAACCTTCACGAGCCCTTTACACATTCCCACAAGTTTTTCTTTCCGCGTTCCTCTCTTCCGTCTCGCCTTTACTCTTGTTTTCGCGGCCAACTTGTTCTTTCTCTCGATCGAAAGAAAGCGGACGAAATTTATAGATCCTCCGGTACGTGAATCGCAAAGATCTTCGCACTTGGCTTATCCCAATAGATTCTCCAGCTGGCACGCCCGTCTCGTCCCGTCCAGTGCTACTTCTTTATTTCGCTCACATCGGAGAGACCGCAAACTTTGTTGGCCGGCACAGCTGTGTCTGAAAAAATATCCGCCACGCGGCGTTAGCGTCGCGCCGCTACACTTGCGTGCCGAATGGCTAAAGTGAACACGTATATGGCGGTTCTGCCGGATGCTGCGAAACCCAAGATTAACTTTTTGCCTCCGGCAGTTTTCAGCGGATCAACGACCCACTTTTTTGTTTTTTATTTTTTTACTTTCCTCCGGCCAGAAAACGGAAATTATATTAAGTCTCCATTTACCGATCATCTTCGGGTATGGTAGATTCAGCTCGTCCATGATCTTTACGAACTTCTCGAGGGGCTTGGTGAGTCGCGGATTGAATGCCCGTTCCTCGGCGACCGTGGTCACCGTTCTTCCGCTGTAGTCGTGAGCCGGATATAGACGGAAATTTTCCGGCAAATTGAATATCATCGAGTGCACCGAATCGTACAGAGTTTCGGACGAGCCACCCTTGAACAGAGAGATATGCCGTGAATATAGAGGAGCGCGGGGCAAAATGGGTCACGGATAAAAAATACAAAAAAAATCATGAAGGTACATCGAGACACTCCGGCCGTATAGCACGAAATATTTTGGTATCATTTTAAAAATATTTCCAATCTTTCGAATCTTACGAAATAGTTCTGAAAGACATGAAAATAATATTTTTAAATACTCTGTCAAAATATTCCAACGAAACGTTTCGTAATATTTCGGAAACGGATTTAATCTTTCAATACATACGAAATGTTTCTGAAACACAGTGATAAAATGTTTTGAAATATTTCGTGTTTCACCGAAAGATTTTTACGAATGCTTCTGTGTTTATGCGAGTGTCGGTATGCGAATTGGAATGCTGACGCAATCTTTCATGTTTCACAGAAATGTAAAAAAAAAAAACATTTCAATTTAAGATTTATGAGCGGACAAATAAATGTTATTAAAACATTTTATGAAATTTTTTAAAATGTTTTCAATATTTAAAAAATATATTTTTGAAACTTTTCAAAAATGTTTCCGTGCTATTTCGGCGAGAGGGAAAAAATGGGAACTATGGACGGAATGCGATTATAGGGCAAAATCAGATACATCTGAAATAAGAACGAATCGACGAATGACAAAGATGTGCTTAAGATTTATCCCGTTTTTTCGCGAAACGCACTTTTTTCTCGGACACACAAAATGAATATAAGTATAATTTTTTCTCCTCAATATCTTTCGACTCGTCTCAAATTCTTGAGCTTCGTACTCGCTTAACTATTATTCTTATTATTATGATTATTTTTTATCCAACTGCATACCTGAAAGTCGGTTCTGCCGCAGCCACGAATAAGCAGCGTGTCGCCGGTGAACGCAATGCCCTGTTCCTGGCAAACGTACGTCACACACCCTGTCCGAAAATGTTAACAGATTAATTGTTACAAATAACTAAAAAGATAAAGTTTATCGATAACAGTATAAGTAATGATATCTCATATCACGAGATCGCTGATCCTTCGCTCGATGGAAGAATCGTGTGCACGCAGTTAGGTCCAACCGGCGCACCAATCACGGCGCAGCATCCGCGCTCGCCGGCTCCTCGCGCGTCATTGGCTGCGCCGATCGAGATGCTGCAGCTATAAAAGGAGCCTCTCAAACGGGAAGCTTTCATTTCACGTCGAACCAGCGTCGAAGTCGGACCTCGTGAAAAGAATTTATTTCCTCCTGTTGCCTTCTGTCTTCTGGTGCCAGGCGAACTGGCCAAGCATGCAGACAGCGAAGGCACAAAAGCCGTCACCAAGTACACGAGCTCGAAATAAACGACGAGCTAACATTCAAACGGCCCTTTTCAGGGCCAACATATATATCTGGCGTAGGAACAACCATATGTTGCAAATTTATATAACGTAGACATGTGCAACCTTATCGCGGATCGTCGGACGTAGAACGTCTCTTGTTCCGCAAACATCGGACGACCCTCTGAGATGAATCTCTAAAGTTTTCTCGAAAGTCTCGTATAATTCAAAGAAGGAAGGAAGGAAGGATGAATTAATATTTCAAGGAAGGAAGGAAGGAAGGAAGGAAGGAAGGATGGATCAATCAATCGAAAGCCTTAGTGTCAAAAACCGATCGCCCACGTCGCCAAATATTGGCCCTTTTTAGGGCCATTATATAACGTAGAAATGTGCGACATTGTCGCGGAGCATCCGACGTAGGAACTGCTCTTGTTTCGCAAACGTCGGACCATCGTCGGAGATGAATCTCTAGTTTTCTCGAAAGTCTAATGATTCAAAGAAGGAAGGAAGGATGAATTAATATTTCAAGGAAGGAAGGAAGGAAGGAAGGATGGATCGACCAATCGAAAGCCTTAGTGTCAAAAACCGATCGCCCACGTCGCCAAATATTGGCCCTTTTTAGGGCCATTATATAACGTAGAAATGTGCGACATTGTCGCGGAGCATCCGACGTAGGAACTGCTCTTGTTTCGCAAACGTCGGACCATCGTCGGAGATGAATCTCTAGTTTTCTCGAAAGTCTAATGATTCAAAGAAGGAAGGAAGGATGAATTAATATTTCAAGGAAGGAAGGAAGGAAG
The DNA here is from genome assembly GCA_958510785.1 of Exephanes ischioxanthus. NCBI lineage: Eukaryota > Metazoa > Arthropoda > Insecta > Hymenoptera > Ichneumonidae > Exephanes > Exephanes ischioxanthus. The sequence continues at coordinate 8,378,529 of OY294025.1, forward strand.
GATGGATCGATCGAAATCTTTACTAGTGTCCAAAACCGATCGCTCACGTCTCCAAATATTGGCCCTTTTTAGGGCCAACTAATAACGTAGAAATGTGCAACCTTGTCGCTGTTGGCCCTTTTCAGGGCCAGCAATCGGTCTGGCGTTGGAACAACCTTCTTGCAAATTTATACAACGTTGAAATGTGCAACCTTTTCATGTGTAAACAAATAAAGTGTCTCGGTACACGCGAGAGCCGCGCGCGTCCGCACCGACACAGCTGACCGAAAATATATTCCACCTACGAGTCCATCGATATTCCACAGTGAACGAGATAAAAGGCACGGGTGACGTAGCTTTTACATTTTCAAACGCTACCAGCAGCAAAATCAAAAAAGCTTTCAGCGTATGAAGTAAAAAAATATAGGGAATTCATACGCTTGATTTGTTTTGAAATTCATGCTCACGAGACTGGATGATATTCAGAAATTATTTTACATCATAGGGTGGGGTCGCAAAATGACTGCGTTGCAATGCTATTTTTTTTTTTAGGTTTCACAGTTTCGATACGACTCGAAAAATATTTACAAAATTCATTTTACCGTTCGAACGGAATGCGGTCGAATACCCTAGCCGAGTATACATTTTTATGGATACGTGCTTGGTCCATTCAGCGACTGGTACGTCAACTAGCCGAATGGAATACACAGCGATTGTATCGTTACGCTCAGTAGCTTTATCTTCTTCTCTTTTGTTTCGTCGCAATTCAATGAAAGTACTTGTCGTTTAAGGGGATGCTGGAGCTGTTTTTTTTTTCATTTTCAACCTGCTTTACCTGTCTTACCGACGGTACTAGACAATTTTTCAGTCCGGGTTTAGGATTGTTAATATTTATTTATTTATTTATTTATTTTGGTATACGGGAAAAAATCCCTTTTATCATTTAACAACTTAATAAATCTTTGATGTTTTTTGTGTATATAAAGAAAGAAAGAAGAAAATATTTCACCCTTTTCGCGTTAAGAAAATAGTTATTTGGAATGGAGTAATATGCTACATATGTACATCTAATCGTGCAGGATTATGATATTTACATAAACGCTTCGGTGTATAGTCGAATTTTGATTGAAAACTTACAAGAAATTGAGAAATCCGAATATTATAGTCTGCGAAAGTGCGTAAACGTAGTTTCATAATTGACGCACAGGTGGCTCTGCATCGTGCCGACTACGTTCATGCCGTTGTCAGCGGCTCTGACCACCCGCCGCAGGTCGATAGACTAAGTGAACGCAATTTACACAATGCGTGATTATCTTTTGTGAGCAACTTTCCAACGGTTTTGGAATATTCGGAGACGGCATGCTTAATCGGGAATTTGTTTGAACTGGTTTTAGTTCTAACAGTGCTTTTCTCCATGAAAAATAAACATTTCCCTAAAAAAAATCTCTTGTAACGAGAAAAATATACAGTAAACTTTTAACAATTCTTAGTACCAGTAATAAAATAAACTTTATTGAAAACGCTCTACCATTTTTTGTACATCTTATACTAAATTTTATAGAGAAGACCTAATCATATATATTATATAAGGGCAATTGACCTGATTCCTTCAGTCCTTATCAATTCTTAAATAACAAATATTTTTCATACCAGCTGTTACTTTTCACATAGTGAAAATTTCGATACGTACTGTCAATTTTTGCCATAACTCGTGCCCTAAATAAACGGACTGCTTCGTTATCGTCCCGGCGATCGCCCTCTATTGAGAGCATTAACCACCCATAATTGCACATGGTGGCCGCGGTCAGGGAAAACCGGGAAAACCGGGAAAAGTCAGGGAAAAAAAAGATTGGTCAGGGATTCAGGGAAAAGTCAGGGAATTTCAAAATTGGTCAGGGAAAAAGTAAATTGTCGCTGGACCTTCTATAAATATATACGAAGTACATAAAAAGGAGCCTTAAAAAAAAACTGGGAACATTTTGAAAAAAAAAAAAAAAAAAAAAAAATAGAACTAAATATTAATACCAATAATTAGGCATTTTCATTTCGATAATGAATTTTTTTTTAAATACAGATCGTCATAAGTTTGGTCAGGGAAAATTTTTTATTGGTCAGTGAAAAGTCAGGGAATTTTTTTCCGGGGAAAGAACGGCCACCATGTTGCATTAAGGATGTTCCGCACGGTGGTACGTTGGGAAACGCGAGATTTAAGCTTCCTACGCTCGTCCAGGAACTCCGAAGGTTTCCCCAAGCGCCTTTCCGTACGAGTCGATCAAGAGACCGGTCCATGATAAAACAGTGAGATCAGACAAAAAAAATTACACTACACCCAAAACAAAAAAAAATTGCTGGATTGACCAACGCATCTGCCCTAGCCTTGGTTCGTTCTTTTTATTTCTTTAATTTATTTTTTATTTCTGATTTATTTTTAACATTTTTTCGTTGCACGTTTTAATCCTTTGTTCCTCGATCACTCACACGGACGCCGGATTGTGCGGTAACTCAGGTCATCCCTCACATATCTCGTGCTAAGCTAGAAAAATCCAACGCCAGGAATCCTTCAACTTCACTGTTTCCAATCAGTTACAAGGCGTTTTGGGACAAAAGATAAAACAGAGGAGAAGCGACGTTGCTGCAGCGGCGTTCATTGACTGTTCTTAATATCCTAGAAAAATCTAACATACTAAATCTAACTCTAAATCTATTCTAGAAAAATCCAACGCGAGGAATCCCTGAACTTCACTGTTTCCCATCAGTTATAAAGCCTGCGCAGACAAAAGATAAAACAGTCGAGAAGGAACGGTGCTGGAACGACGTTCATTGTCTGATCTTAATATTTTACCTTAGCCTCGATCAGGACACGAAAAACGGTTCACTTAAAAAAAAAAAATAAACAAAAAATAAAGAGAAATCTGTTTACATTTCAGTAGGCCGACTGTCATTTTAGCACTCACATACACACGCCATTTTAAAAAACTCCACCAACGCCAGAAATCCTTCAACTTCACTATTTCCCATCAGTTATAAAGCCTGCTCGGACAAAAGATAAAACAGAGGAGGATCTTAATATTCTACCTTAGCCTCGATCAGAAGAAGAAAAACGGTTTTCTTAAAAATAAAAATAAAATCTTTTTCCTTTTTAGTAGCCCGACAGCCATTCCGGCACGCTACATACACACACCCACAGAATAAAAAAAAAATGCTGCTAATGAATTTTTATTAATTTTATTTTTTCCTCATCACCCTTTTCGCATTCGCTGTACACATAAATTCATCTGTTTTAACTCTGTAGCATGCTTCGCAGCGGTGGCCAGTTTATTGAAGAAGAACCTTCACGAGCCCTTTACACATTCCCACAAGTTTTTCTTTCCGCGTTCCTCTCTTCCGTCTCGCCGTCACTCTCGTTTTCGCGGCCAACTTGTTCTTTCTCTCGATCGAAAGAAAGCGGACGAAATTTATAGATCCTCCGGTACGTGAATCGCAAAGATCTTCGCACTTGGCTTATCCCAATAGATTCTCCAGCTGGCACGCCCGTCTCGTCCCGTGCAGTGCTACTTCTTTATTTCGCTCACATCGAAGAGACCGCAAACTTTGTTGGCCGGCACAGCTGTGTCTGAAAAAATATCCGCCACGCGGCGTTAGCGTCGCGCCGCTACACTTGCGTGCCGAATGGCTAAAGTGAACACGTATATGGCGGTTCTGCCGGATGCTGCGAAACACAAGATTAACTTTTTGCCTCCGGTAGTTTTCAGCGGATCAACGACCCACTTTTTTGTTTTTTATTTTTTTACTTTCCTCCGGCCAGCCAACGGAAATTATATTAAGTCTCCATTTACCGATCATCTTCGGATATGGTAGATTCAGCTCGTCCATGATCTTTACGAACTCCTCGAGAGGCTTGGTGAGTCGCGGATTGAATGCCCGTTCCTCGGCGATCGTGGTCACCGTTCTTCCGCTGTAGTCGTGAGCCGGATATAGACGGAAAAATCAGATAGGGCAAAATCAGATACATCTGAAATAAGAACGAATCGACGAATGACAAAGATGTGCTTAAGATTTATCCCGTTTTTTTCGCGAAACGCACTTTTTTCTCGGACACACAAAATAAATATAAGTATAATTTTTTCTCCTCAATATCTTTCGACTCGTCTCAAATTCTTGATCTTCGTACTCGCTTAACTATTATTCTTATTATTATGATTATTTTTTATCCAACTGCATACCTGAAAGTCGGTTCTGCCGCAGCCACGAATAAGCAGCGTGTCGCCGGTGAACGCAATGCCCTGTTCCTGGCAAACGTACGCCAAACACCCTGTCCGAAAATGTTAACAGATTAATTGTTACAAATAACTAAAAAGATAAAGTTTATCGATAACAGTATAGGTAATGATATCTCATATCACGAGATCGCTGATCCTTCGCTCGATGGAAGAATCGTGCGCACGCAGTTAGGTCCAACCGGCGCGCCAATCACGGCGCAGCATCCGCGCTCGCCGGCTCCTCGCGCGTCATTGGCTGCGCCGATCGAGATGCTGCAGCTATAAAAGGAGGCTCTCAAACGGGCAGCTTTCATTTCACGTCGAACCAGCGTCGAAGTCGGACCTCGTGAAAAGAATTTATTTCCTCCTGTTGCCTCCTGTCTTCTGGTGCCATGTGAACTGGCCAAGCATGCAGACAGCGAAGGCACAAAAGCCGTCACCAAGTACACGAGCTCTAAATAAACGACGAGCTAACATTCAAACGGCCCTTTTCAGGGCCAACATATATATCTGGCGTAGGAACAACCATATGTTGCAAATTTATATAACGTAGACATGTGCAACCTTGTCGCGGATCGTCGGACGTAGAACGTCTCTTGTTCCGCAAACATCGGACGACCCTCTGAGATGAATCTCTAAAGTTTTCTCGAAAGTCTCGTATAATTCAAAGAAGGAAGGAAGGAAGGATGAATTAATATTTCAAGGAAGGAAGGAAGGAAGGAAGGAAGGAAGGATGGATCGATCAATCGAAAGCCTTAGTGTCAAAAACCGATCGCCCACGTCGCCAAATATTGGCCCTTTTTAGGGCCATTATATAACGTAGAAATGTGCGACATTGTTGCGGAGCATCCGACGTAGCAACTGCTCTTGTTTCGCAAACGTCGGACCATCGTCGGAGATGAATCTCTAAAGTTTTCTCGAAAGTCTAATAATTCAAAGAAGGAAGGAAGGATGAATTAATATTTCAAGGAAGGAAGGAAGGAAGGAAGGATGGATCGATCAAAAGCTTTACCAGTGTCGAAAACCGATCGCACACGTCGCCAAATATTGGCCCTTTTTAGGGCCATTATATAACGTAGAAATGTGCAACATTGTCGCGGAGCTTCCGACGTAGGAACTGCTCTTGTTTCGCAAACGTCGGTCCATCGTCGGAGATGAATCTCTAAACTTTTCTCGAAAGTCTCTAATAATTCAAAGAAGGAAGGAAGGAAGGATGAATTAATATTTCAAGGAAGGAAGGAAGGAAGGAAGGATGGATCGATCAAAATCTTTACTAGTATCCAAAACCGATCGCTCACGTCGCCAAATATTGGCCCTTTTTAGGGCCAACTGATAACGTAGAAATGTGCAACCTTGTCGCTGTTGGCCCTTTTCAGGGCCAGCAATCTGTCTGGCGTTGGAACAACCTTCTTGCAAATTTATACAACGTTGAAATGTGCAACCTTGTCGCTGATCACCCGACGTAGGAACGTCTCTTATTTCGCAAACATCGGACCATTGGAGATGAATCTAAAGTTTTCTCGAAAGCCTCCAATAATTTTTCAAAGGAAGGAAGGACGGAATAAAGAATATTTCGAGGAGAGATAAATTTGTTCCGAGAAAAATTTCCTAGTCATCTCGAAGACCAACGTCGACGAAAATTGGCTCTTTTCAGAGCCGACAAATCTTTCAACCGTACGAATATTCCTTGATTCTTTATTTATCTTTCCAACTATGTTTATCGTTGTTACAAAGTAATAAAGTGAGGCAAAATATTACATGGAAAGATGTTTTCAATCTAAATTGAGATATCTTGATAATATTCATTCGTTACGAATGATTGTGATACAATGTATGCGACAGCTATGTTTCGCGAAGTGAGTTCGTCCATAACCTGTAAATCCTCGGAACGGTTGAAAGTCCACAGAGTCCACAGAGTCAGGCGGATCGAAGACGCTTACGGCGATCCATCAGCCGTTCTTGACACTGTAAGTTCGCGCAACTAAACAAGATAATATACAAATATGTCTCATATTAAAAAGATTATATATCATATTAGAGTTCGAGACATTGAAACCGATGCATCCGAGTGATATTGCGATCACGAAACCCCATAAAGTCACCGATTTGTAGAGGCATCGATCTTCCGTTTTCGGTTTTTCGCACCATAGTTCGCAGGTACCCTCGACGCCATTGTCGTAAATTAAGAGTAAATTACAGAGTTGCCAATTAAGTGGTAGGTACTCTTCGCCGAGTTGGTAACAACGTTCCATTTCTGTCTTGATTATCGAGTGTCGCCATATGAATGAGTCGTGCGTAGCGCCCGCATAACGTGCATTTATCGATAATATGCGCATCGTAGGATCACAAACCTGTTGAGAAAGAAATAATAGCTGAATAAGGAATGAGAATACACATCGAGAGGGATCAATGAAGCATTACTATTTGCGCTTTTCTGAATGAATCCCTTTTCGGTCGCCGTAATTATGTTCTTCATTCCACGGAGACAGTATATTTATATGTGTGCCGTCTATGGCTCGAATGACACCCGGAAACCCAATTTTCTTGAGGAACATATTCGACAATATTTATTTTTTTGCAATCGTTCTCGAGAACTTAATCCACTGCCCGACGAGCGACGTGTATATAGCGTTTGTCACCGCTTTTATTGCTCTATTAATCGATTGTTGCGACACACAGTGCAGGCAGCTCTGACCGAGTTGCCTCTGGTAGGTGCCACTGCCATAAAATCCGAGGACCGCAAACATCTTCAATACCGATGAAATCGAATTACTTTTCGTCGAGAATGACAGGTACGGAGTGATTTCATTGCAAGGATAGCCGGCCTGGGCTTTGGTCAGACGAAATAATTCGACAAAGCGAGTGTGGGATATTCCAAATGGATCACTCTGAGCTCGCAAGACCACATGGTGTTGATCTCGGTAAATGCGTTGTTGTTCGTTATCTTGATCCATTGTACCAAACGATTACACAATTTATCGGAAGCCTCAACAAATCTATAAAAATGCGAGTTACGCTTTTTAAAATATTTTTTTTGTATTTCAGGGGGGTAGTTCTTACTTTTTAAGGCGCAAACAACAAGAAGCAATATATCTTTTTAGTTATATAGAGGGATGTCTCTATATAACTATACGGACTTTCTGATTTCAGGATAGTTTCCGGGGGCGGGGGTGGGGGGGGGGGGGGGGGGGGGGGGGGGTCCAGCGTTTTGTGGCAAAAAACGTATATTCTGCTTCCTCATGAAGGAAGCTCTGTTTTCGTGACATTTTTTTTCGTGATTTTCATGTCATAATGCTTGAAATTGTCTAAAACGTCGAGGAAAATGTTTTGTGCGAAATGTCCGTATGTGTGTGCGTGTGTGTGTTTGGATCTTGTTCGCACTCTAGCGGTCGCAATTTTTAAGATATCGGGCTCAAATTTGCTCCACAAGTGGACTGTCATTGAACAAAGTGGTCGTTTCGTCGGTCGAACATCGACAAACGATCAGCGACCTCGGAGTGGACGATTTTAGGGTCGTGTTGTCAGTCAAAAATAAAAAAAAAGGTCAGACTATTTCGGACACCCAGATCCTGCGCGTATTGAGGGTTCTTGGTCGTTTCCGCGGCCGAAATGTCTGTTTTTGAACTATCGAAAAAGTGCACGTCCACGACTATCGTTCCTTTGGTCGAAACGACGTTCGTGCAACCCGTTAGGAATATTTTGTACCTTATACTTCGAGTATTTTTTGGTACTTTTCCCAGCGCCGGTGCAATGTTCAAAAAATAACGTAGGTAAAGATCTTTATTAAAGGAACATTTACATCTCATTTCATCCATCGAAATGATAAAAACAAAAAAAAATGAGTACGCATTTTTACAGTCTTTGATATTGATAATATGAGTAGATTATTTTTCTTCAATTTTTATGCCAGTCCCGCTTGTTGATTTATCCAAGTTCGATAGTTAGGAACGTTGACGTAGACGCCCGGAATACCGGTACTGGCGCAGCCGATTCCCCAAGAGACCAATCCGACGACTTGGAACTGACCGTTGGTTCCTTGACAAACGAGCGCCGAACCTCCATCACCCTGTAGAATGTGTTTCAAAAAAATTATCACTGTCGGACGCCTGAAGCCAAAGCCGTAACGATAATTGTTTATAGTAGAAAGACGCGTTACGGTGCAAGCATCTTTGCCGGCCTCGCCACCGGCGCACATGAAGCTGGTCCGATCGAGGTTGAAGAATTGACCGAGTCTGGTGGTACGCAGACGAGTCTCGCAATCCGCTTGTCCCACTATCGGGACGTCGACTTCCTTCAACATGCTCTGGTAGTTGCCGGTCGGACCGAATGCGTTCTTGCCCCATCCCGGCACCCAGCACCTTCGATTCCAAACCAATCATCAGTTTCCCCCAAAAACCTTTACCGAATGTATTTCAAGGTGGGTTGTTGGAAAGCTTTTTCACGGAAAGGTTAGCAGATGGCTCATAAACGCTAATAATTTCGTTTCCATGGAAAAGTTTAGCACACTCGAAAAAAAAAAAAAAAAGAAAAAATGCATTGTTTTCCTTGTAAAAGTTGAATACATTTCAAAAAAAAAAAAAAAGAAAAAATGCATTACGATTTTATTACTGACTGAGCCCGGCTCGAAGGGGGGTAAAAGTATTCATATCGCCTTTGCAAAAAACAAGGAAGTCTTCTCGTCATGTATAATTTATTTGATTTTCGCAATTTATGGCTCATATTGTTCGTTGAAAGATGCCCGTTGGAGGGGGTAACAAAATTTTTTATCTTTAACCGATTGGCGGAAAAGTAGATATTTCTCCAAACTTTCGGTAGCAACGTACTTCAAGAACTACTGTAAGCTTCAATCCAAAGCCGTTGTCGAAAATCGGATCGCCGAGTATGTTGGAACGAATGTCTTTTATTGTCTCAAGATGTTTTTAATTGTCGATTACAAGTACTCACTTGGTCCCGGCCTGTGGTACCGCGGTCGCGATACATGCGGTATTGATGTTCGGGCTCGTTGAGATCGGCACAGATCGGTCCAATCTAACAACGGCGAGGTCGTTGTGGAGATTCGTTTGCCCGTAACTCGGATGAATTATTACTTGAACCGGAGCATATTCCTGGTAAGCATTCGGTTCTGTGGTGTATTGGCCGTCCCACTCGCCGAGTCTTATCTTGAAGTTGCGGTTTCTGCGACTCAACGAGAGTACATTAAATAAAAATTAACTTTCTAACCCCCTCAACAGCCAAACTTCTTTCCACGTCGAAAAGAAATGTCTCAACTGCTCGACATAGTTCTATATTTAAATATGTAAATGATAGCATTCGTAAAAATGTATTTCTTCAACTTTTAAACCTAAATACGAAAAAAAAAACATATTTACGAAATTCCGGCTGAGAAACTTTCTTTAGGATAAATGACTATTAATGAAATGTTTGCACACTTTGTCGAATAAAATACAAGACATTTTTTAAAGTCGCTGTTTCTTCAAACTAGCGACCATGATACGCTGCCAGCTAAACGGTTAATGTAATTCAAAAATTCGTCAAGTTATTTACGACTAATTTTGACATTACGAGCGTTATTTATCATTGAAATTGTGTGAATAAAAAAGAACATTAACATTTTTTTAAATTGCATATCAATGCGAGACTACGACAAGACGTAACAAATGAGGCCGAAAGCAGATTTTTTAAAATCATTCGTGACTTACGGATAAGGAAAGACCTTGTGCGCAGCTGTCAGTACATAATTCGAGTTGATTAATACACCGGATCCAACGAAAACGTTATCCTGTGTCAGGATAGCAGCATGCCATGGATACGATCCGTATTTCGCCGTTCCAACGGGCTGTGCCGACGAATTAGTGATTTTCCTTATACCGCAAGTGCCGTCGATCAAGGATCCTGATTCTCCGCAACACCACACTTGGCCGGTCGCACAATTGTTTCCCTGAAAGTTGCGTGCGTCAGTATCATCGACATTGATTATTGATACGAAAAGATGTTCGTAATTATATCCATGTACCGACTGACCTGATTGACGATTCTGATATCGATCCCCGGGTTCTGTTTCGGAGGGCACGTTCCCGAGGCCACGCATCGGCAACTAGTTTGCCTGGCATTGGCCTTTACATCTGTAATATATAGACAAAAACAAGGTTAATGATATAATTTCATTAATTGGTGCTGATTATAAAAATTAGTCAATTGAAACGAACGATAAAAAATCCCCAATTAACGTCGATGATAAAAATTCGCGAATTGTCTTCAATAGTAAAAATTCGTTAATCAACATTCTTGTCGCAAAGAAATGACAATCCATGTCACGGAATTTATCAAATTAATCGAAAGGTTTTTTTTGTCACTTTATTTGTCCGATCATTCGCTGAAGTTATGGGAACTATCCGTAAGGAATTGCAGTTGCACTTTACTTCAGGCCAAAGCTGATGTGGATTTCGTGTCAAGCACGAAAAAAGACAATGGAATGTGAGACTCAGAATAATTTGCGAAAAAACGACGTAAAGAATTGCAAGGGTGGATCATTTTTAGTTACCAGAAAATTGGTCCTAGCAAATTTTTTCATATTCTGAATAAATAATTTTTTATCCTTTCGTCGATTTTAACTTAATTTCAATACCCGCAATATGTTCACTGTCTTCAACAGGTGCACAAAATCTTAGCCGAGTAGCTCAAGATCGTTCGAATTAGTGTCTCGATGTCAATTTTTCGTGAAATAAAAAAAAAGTTCAAAATCTCATCAAACGTAAAGTCTATAATTAACTATAGACTATGAGTCTATTTGCATAGAACGTTCTAGTCCGATTCCTCAATTATTTACTTTTTTTTCTAGACCGTTCGAATTAGTGTCTCGATATCAATTTTTCGTGAAATAAAAAAAAAGTTCAAAATCTCATCAAACGTAAAGTCTATAATTAACTACAGACTATGAGTCTATTTGCATAGAACGTTCTAGTCCGATTCCTCAATAATTTACTTTTGGTTCTAGACGCTTAAAACGTGGAAAGAAAAATTTATCGAAACAAATTTAAAAAAATATATATAAATATATATATATATTTTTTTACGAGAACCAAGTTTCCTTTACGAAGAATGAAAATTAAGCGTTGGACCACGTCGATACTTCAAGCGATGTTTATCTAAGCTCGCGTATCCCCATCAAGTTTCTTACCGTCGTTGCTGTTGTTGTTGGAGAAAACTATAGAAGAGCTCGATTGAGCGAAACTCCATTCGGGAAACACCGCCGCGAATCCGAGTATGAATAAAAAAACAAACATCGTAACAGTCACAAGTGTTTTTATAGATTATCCTGAAACTACACCGAACACGACAGCTAAACTTGTACAAGTACATCTGGCACGATGCCTCGCTTTATATATGTAACGCTGAACCAGTGGATAAAAAAAGAAACAGAAGCGAGCAAAACGTGATCTTTTTTGTCACCCACTGACTATACAGAGAGGTGTATTAACTCGGACGTCCATCCGCGTCGACGAACAATGAGTCGGCCTTCGCCCCGATCGCATTTACCTGGAACAATATATACTATAATCACCTAATATGTATATAGCGTTAAAAGTTCCGGCCGTGTTGCTGCATGTAATAATAGGAAAAATGACATTCTATCATAATTTGCGACATTCGTACGACGGTTAAAAATTGTCGGTAAATTCACACCTATTGCGTAAATAGTTGTTGGACGAGAACAGCGAAGAGGAACGAGAACAGCGAAGAGGAAGAGATAAGGTGAACAATTTCTTTGACGCGGAAACCGGCTGGGGGCGTTCCACGCAGCGAACAGCGCAGTGGATTGAATGAATGTCCGGTGGCGAGTGTGCATCGTAGAGTGGATACTTCCACGCACACCCGATGACGAAGTACAAAAAAAAATTAATAACTTGTGATATCCGAGCGATAACGGTCGATAATAAAGATTAAAGTCGATAACGCCTGTACTGCTGTTGTTCCCCACACGAATGCGAAATATTTGCTAGAGTCGCATTTACGCTGCACGTTAGTTTTCTCAGACGATTAAAAAAAATGCACCGACTGCATTCAATTTCTCTAACTTTTGTTATTCTCTTGCAACGAGGACTTTTCGTCGATGGTAGGTAATACACTACCATAATACTACTATATATGTAAACGTTTTTGAGACTTTTATCTTTTATATACGACACAGAAAAAAAGATGCAGAAAAAAAGTATTACGTGAAATTATAGTAGGGTAGACCGGAGTAAAACGGGGACGCTAAGCAATAAAATCTGCTACAACGATACCGAAAATGTAGATTTTCACATCATTGTTTTTCACACCAAAATTGTATTGGAGGCGGTTTTGAAAGGACATTTAAAAAAGCCGTCTGGGGCAAAACGGGGTACCCTTCGATTTGACTTGCGGTAACTTTTGTCAGCTTCATTATTACCCTATTTTTCCCCACGTCGATATGGCATTTCATGTCCCCATTTTGCCCCGGTTTCCGTCGTTTGTTGGCTATCATGCCCAGGTAGCACAAAAAAATTAGTTATGAGAAAGTGATCTAAATAGGTTACATATGTCCGTCTAGACGGTATCCGAAAGTTACCTCCCATCCAAAAAGTTAACTCTTGGACGTACGATAGCTTATAGTCATCTGGACGGACCTTCTGATAACTCCGGACTTTCTGATAACTAATTTTTGTTGTGCCAACTGGGTGAATCGATTTATTCGATAATTTTGGGTACCCCATTTTGCCCCACGTCGATATGACATTTCATGTCCCCATTTTGCCCCGGTTTTCCCTACTTCGTGAGCATTTGGAAGAATGAAATTTGTACTCTTTTCTCTTCTTTTTTATATTTTCTTTTGTACTGTAATTCATGCAGCAATTTGAATAGTTTATACCTCCAAAAATGCTTTAATTGATCAATTATGACCGGCAGGTATTTCGTGTTACAAGTGCCAAAGCGTGTCGTCCTCGAGCTTTTGTGTCTCGGACTGGGGCTCGCCAAGCGTGTGTGACAAACGATATTGCACAATATATCGTCGGGAATACCATGACCCAAAAGGAGTAATTGAGAAATTTTATCGTTCGTGCGAGGACATGCCGACGTATTTGAATGCGATAATCAACATGACGGATTATCGAGTCTACTATCGAGCGTGCACGAGCGATCTTTGCAACAATGGTGACGGTGTCGAGGATTTCAAGATTGAGTACACAGACAATTCGCCCAGTTACGTTGTAACCGGCATAGGATCCGCTAGCGAAAAAGTGTCCAGCAACTACCAACTAATTATAACTCTTATCAGTTTTACGATCTTGTGCCAGGACAAATTATCCAATGAATCATCGTAGGAGCGATGCTACGAGCTATTTTGAGTGACGACAGTGGCAATTTTCTCGAGAAAATGTGAGTCATCGCGCTTTACCCGAAGGACTAATAATGATGTGATTAACTTCCTGAACTACATGAAGGCATGGAGTAACTACTATGTTTCGCATTATTGCAATTGCCGTCGAATGCAAAATATATTGCTTTATAATTTTCTGTGATTTTAAGTGAATCAAAAGAGATTACGAATATAAAGAAAAAAAAAATGTTCCTCGTATTCGAGCTCGGTTAATACACAACTGTTGTTACTAATAAAATGTGATCTTATTGTTGTAAATATATATCGTTATAGTTTCATCGAAAATTGTTCACTATATAGACCGATACAGAAACAAAAATTGTAATTTTCATATCGCTTTCTCGTAATGTTCCTTTATCCGCAAAGCTTCCTCTACGAGGAAGCCACAAATGCAGACAATGCTTCTTCATAGATCTTTTTTTAGTAAACGAAATAAAATTCGGAAAATTCTGAATTTTTTTTTCACCGAGCCTGTATTATATATATATAAACACTTCAGAAACAGCCGACAGTAAACTGACTACAGTTTCAGTATTTTAAAAAGTTTTCTTCAAGAAAAGCTCAAAAAACATCTAGAAGCAAGTGTCGTACCATTCTTAAAAATGTTCATATTTAATTACAGATTTTTTGAGAATTTTTTAAAATTGTTTAATGTAGGCTAACAATACGTTCACTTCGAAAAGTTGTAATTAATGCAAGTAAAGGAAAAAAAAATCAAAAAAATATTATGAGTGATTTTTGGAGTTAGAACAACCATATAAAAAATTATCAACCGACTCAGCTTGAATCGGTATGGAATGCCCTATATACATACATCCGGACGCCAGTAAAAAATCATATTTCTCGACGTTTCAGAATATTTTAAGTACTCTGACAGTAAAACAATTTTTTTACGAAAACAAAGCTTCCTCTATGAGGAAGCCAAATTAAACTTTTTTAATCAAGTTCGAGGACTTTCGGTAACCGTAGGGAAAATCAAGGCTGGGACATCGAAAGGGGTCGAAAGGATCACAGCTTGAACATAGACAAAACGCGATTTTCACAGATTACCAAAAATTCTGAAAAAATGTATACATATTCTGAAAAATAAACGAATTATTTTTATGAAGGAAAATAGTAAAGTTGAGCAATACCCTATACACATAACACACTTAACAAAAATGTACAAATCTATCTGTCGACCGATAATAGAATACGGCCATCTTATCTTCATTAATTGCAAAGAAACAGCATAAAAAAAAATAAAAACAGCGGGAACATGTGCCATTCAACGTCTGACACGTATACGCCATCCTGATAATCTGCTTCACAACCCTCGCAATACTCTGCTGTATGAAGCATAACAACAAACTATAAACCCCTACACTGGAATTAGTTAAATTCAAATATTATCCGGTGCTCGCAATTTTCGCGTCTGCGCAGCGAAATCGTGAAACAGCTGACTTAAAGGCCGGTGTCCATGATCTCGTCGACAATGCTACTCATGCGTCATGCTTCGTTTGAAACGGGACCAGAGAAACTGATACCTTATCGTATCGTGTTATCCTCGTCGTGAGTGGAGAACAAATCTTGAGAGGCTTCTACACCGCAATTCCGATCGGATTACCAGATATATATATACATAAATTATTTGATTATAAAAGTTATCGAGTGGGTATAACAAAGAAAGTACTGGATCTAACAAATTGAATAGTCATGGAGGCTGCCGGACGATCGGAGCAATACGATGAATGGAGGAAACGGGTGAGTAAATTTGTTCGACTCTGCCGCACGGAAACGTCACACAGGTGTCAATAAGTCGTGTCCATTTAGCCAAATAATTGAACGATGAATCATTCTAACTTTATCGCGTTTACAGAAAAAAAAAAGTTACTGCGTTATGCCATAATGTTTGTTATCGCTACGCAATAACAAACAATATGGAAGAAAATTTTTCGTAACAATGCCGTGTTTACCATGTGTTACAATTCGATGCTTCCGTATATATCGATTGTTTTTTTACATCCATGAAAATTGGGAATTAACATTTAAATGATAATTTCAACTTTTATTTAACTATTTACTGAGATGGTCAGAAAAATACAATTATTACTGTTAAATAACTTTCTACTGTGTATCATTATTTTTCTGGCTAATTATTTCGATATAATACAGGCATATCTGGGTCCTCTACCTCGAGGTTTTTTGAGATTGGAGGAGTATTCGCCTCAGCAACAACAGGAGGCGGCCGATCAACAGGCTGCATTGGCTCTGCACCAATTGCAGGGAGCGCCGCAGATGATCGATCCCAGAGTCGGCAGGCTCAGCATCACAATTGCGCAGGTAAGGAACATCCGGAAGTCTATGAATTTTTGCACACAAATTTCGCAAGTTTATGATTTTTTTCTTGTTTTTTTTTTTTTTTTTTAGGCAAAATTAGTAAAAAATTATGGTATGACAAGAATGGACCCTTACGTGAGATTGCGAGTGGGCCACGCCGTATATGAAACGCAAACCGACACGAACGGTGGAAAGAATCCACATTGGAACAAGGACATACAATGGTAGATTCTTGAAAAACATTTTATTATCTCATACACAATAATTCATAAGAAATATTTACAATGATTTCACTGAGGTTTTCGTTTCGGTGAAAACATTTTCACTTGGGAGCCCTGGGAAAATCGCCAAGATTGAGTAAAATAGCCATGAGTATGGTAAAAAAATTAAGTCCTATTGAAAATTGGGCAAAATAGCCAAGTTTCCTTAAAAATTAAGTCACACTGAAAATTGTGTAAAATGGCCAAAAGTGTTCTGAAAATAGTTGGAGTGTTATTCACTATTTAGTAAAGTAATCAAGAGTTCTTAAAAAACACTTGGAGTACTATTAAAAATGTTGCAAAATGTCCCAGTGTGCTCAAAAAACGTTATGGTGTTATGAAAAACCCATTAAAATGCCAAAAATTAATCGCACCAAGCGAATAAAATGGATCGCTATAAAAAATGTTGCCAATTACACAAAAGTGTCTTCGAAAAGCGTTACCGAACTACTGAAGTAAGTGAATTTACTGAAATGGTCTGTGTCGTGTCATAACTATGAGAAATGTAAACCCAAGTAACAAAAAAACCAGCTCAATCCCAAAACTTCCGTACATATTTTCGCAGAAAGTTCTTCAGTGAATACACGCGGGTGACTCAAAATTCTTTTCTGTATTTACAACTCAATCATAAACTTTTTGTCAAACAGTTTCTTACCCCCCGGCGTGGATCAGATATACATTGAAATCTACGACGAGTGTTCTTTCACAATGGACGAACTTATCGCATGGGGCCACATAGACATTCCGCCGCAAGTTATACAGCGAGGAGAGACGCACGAGGACTGGTATATGCTGAGCGGAAAACAAGGCGACAATCAGGAGGGGATGATCAACTTAGTATTGAGCTACACGGTAATAGAATTCAAACTTTTAAGCGAATCGAAATTCTAATAGAAATTAATTGGTAAGGCGTTCCAGTAAACCCTGGTATTAAGCAGGGTTTAATTTTTAGATATAATGATATCTAAAAATTAAAATTATGGGCCTCAATGGTGCTGCGAATATCCAGCTGATTTTACCTTTCAAGCTCGTATCGTTTACGATAATCAGTATCTAAAGAAAAATTTATGTTTCACAGGCAAAATGCAATCCGTATCCAGGCTCTGCGCCCGTAATGATGGTTCCGTCGGCAACGATGTTCGGCATGGCTCCCTACGCTCCCGTAAACGTATACACTGCACCTCCACCCGTAGCCGCGGTACCTCCGGTTACAGTAATTCCCAGTTCTCTTCCACACGCCGAAGTAGAACTGAAGCAGGTAAAGCCGACCTCGCAATCAAATTTCTTTTCGAAACCTACTTTTCAGGATAATATATATATATAACTCCGTCGCCGTTTCAGATCGCCGAAATGTTTCCAAACATTGACAAAGAGGTCATAAAATCGGTGTACGATGCGAATCATGGGAAGAAAGACGTTACTATCAACTCGTTGCTTCAGATGGTCGAATAATTAAACGAATAGCTTTGCCCGCAGGAAAGAAAGAGAAAACGCGACCAGATACCTATATCTAATCCCGGGACGCCATATTTGTATTTTCTGCTAAAAAAAAAATGTATTTCCTATTACCTGACCTCCTGTCTCAAGAATGTAATATATTTGTAAATTATTACAATCGATTGTGATTGTCTTCTCGCGAACGATTCGGATAATCAACGATTTCAACCGCTGTTCGAAGTTATAACGGTGAGGGGCGAACCTTTCTTTTTTTTTCATTTTTATTCCAAGGATAAAGATAAGTATTTTATTTTAATTAACGATTCGAATTAAAAACGGCTCTAATATAACAATAATGCGCTCCGCAACGAACAATCGTTTACTCTATGTCCCGTCAATACCTTATCATAATCTTCTTTTACCCCGCCAATTTTTGTTATCCGTATTCGCATTGCCTTATGAAAAACCAATGTAGAATTTCTCTTCACCACCACCACTAGTAGTAACTGTCGCTATACATCAAAACTAATTTTGAACTAGCTAGCGCTTGGCCTTGGTTTTCCGTAAGGTAACATTTTTTGTTTGTTTGTTCTATCGACTAGGAATGTTTGATTTGTCGTCTCGATTGAAAACAACCGACACCATCTCGTCCATCGTTTATTCCATACATCGTCCGCACCGATCAACTCGACCACATGTAAAAATACGTGTTTTGCCAGTGAGGCAGATACTTTGCGACTGGCTCAGCGACGAAACGCGCCAGTGGTACGTTGCGCGAAATTCGGCTCAGTAAAGATAGGATTCTTTGTCGGCTGATCTTGTCGTAAAACGGCGAACGCAGTATGTACAGAAGTAGACTTATCCTTCGACGGCACAGCTCTTCTCTTTCCTCTTTCGTGTAAGTCACGTTTTTAGCTTCTTGACTGAACAGACGCATGCTTATGAGATCCATAATGAACGCTACGGACCAGGGCATCCAGTTTTTATGGCCTCTTGCCGACAAGCAACTCAGGTGGACCAGTGGCTTTATTATATACAGAGTCTGAAATAAAAAAATTCCATTGTAGCAATTATATTAAATTTAACAAAAAATTTAATTTTCGGCTCGAAGCGAAAAATCGTTGCGAATGGCGTCTGGGGAAATTCACAAACCTCGGCAAGAATCATATTTCTCGCAGTCCCCGGACTCGGATGTGCTGGATCGGCATTCGTAGCTTCCACGGGTGTCAGAGGTGACCATATTCGGGATTGAAGAGGCACCGTACCGGCGACGCTTCGCACTACAGTGCCGGAACGCTTCAGGGCGAAGCCTTCCTTGGCGGGCTGTACGTTGAAGCAATCGCCAAGCTTCTCACGATTCAGAGGCGGTATGGCTGGATTCTGCGTTATGCGCTCCTTGTTATGATGGACCAGTATCAATCTCAGTATCGCTCTGTTTTTTGCAGGACATCAAATAGTTAATGTATGTCTGACCCAACTTTTTGTGACAAAAAAGTAATTTGTGCGGAACCGAAACTATAGATCAACTATAGTGACCGCCGGCACTATAGTGATCAGAGACACTACAGGGGATCAGAGACACTACAGTGGATCAGAGACACTACAGTGGATCAGAGACACTACAGTGGATCAGAGACACTACAGTGGATCAGAGACACTACAGTGGATCAGAGACACTACAGTGGATCAGAGACACTACAGTGGATCAGAGACACTACAGTGGATCAGAGACACTACAGTGGATCAGAGACACTACAGTGGATCAGAGACACTACAGTGGATCAGAGACACTACAGTGGATCAGAGACACTACAGTGGATCAGAGACACTACAGTGGATCAGAGACACTACAGTGGATCAGAGACACTACAGTGGATCAGAGACACCTCAGTGGATCAGAGACACCACAGTGGATCAGTGACACCACAGTGGATCAGAGACACCACAGTGGATCAGTGACACCACAGTAGATCAGAGACACCACAGTGGATCAGACACTACAGTGGATCAGAGACCCTAAGGTGGATCAGAGACACTACGGTGGATCAGAGACACTGCGGTGGATCAGAGACACTGCAGTGGATCAGAGACACTGCGGTGGATCAGAGACACTGTGGTGGATCAGAGACACCGCGGTGGATCAGAGACACTGCGGTGGATCAGAGACACTGCCGTGGATCAGAGACACTGCAGTGGATCAGAGACACTATAGTGATCAGAGACACTATAGTGATCAGAGACACTATAGTGACCAGAAACACTCTGCGGAACCAAGACACTGTAGTGATCGGAAACACTACATGACCGGAAACACTATACTGACCAAAAACACTATAGCGACCAGAGATGCTATCGTGACCAGAGATACAATAGTGACCAGACACTACAGTTTGACTTTGGCACTATGCAGATACTAGTATGTAACTGTTTAAATTCAACTAACTACAACTGTGCTTGAATCAACAAGGGGCGATCATTGGGAATTTTCCAATTGCTATCTACAAGTCAAATGCCTCTGGCCTATTATCAACTTTTAAGTGGACGATTGTGGCATTTTCTATTGACTAAATTATATCCTACAAAAGTGTATGCTAATTGCAATCTATCTACAAATGAGGGTTGGACAATAATTTGTTTTGGATCATTGTATAGGAAAGTGTTATCATGGAATGCAAACAAATTTTACCGTTGGATCCGTTTATCAATAGGACTAGTTACAGAGTGTCCTTGGACTTTAATCTGCTACTTACTTGAGGGTCTGTACTACAAAGATTATCATCCATCTTCCTCTCTCTCCGAACAAATTTTTAGCTGACACTTCGATAAGCGCCTCAGTGTATTCTATCACAGTCAGCCAAACTTTGATCTTCGATTGAAACTGCGGTAGTTTTAGATGAGCATATTTGCTGCTGTAAATCAGCCGATCGTTTAGTAAGATTAAAAGATTTGGCATTGAATATATGAGCTCCGATGTCAGGGAGGAATTGGTGAAGCGTCCTGAGATGAAAAAAAAAGCAAAAATTACGCTTTGAAAAATCAATTCTTTTCGTTGTAAATAAAATTAAAAAAAAAAAAAATTGTAAGATATTTAAACAAACCGGCTGTAAAGTACGATAAACATCGTACAGTGCTCTCGATATCAGCGATAAGTTGAGGCTTCGTCAGTATCCATTCCTTGTAAGTTTGCAAGTACGGCGTTATTGCGGAGTTTACAGAATTCATCGCGATTATTCACCACCTAGTCTGTACTGTGAATGAATTTTTTAAATTACGTATCCTGCAATTGGTATTGTCATTAAATGAGCGGTTGCCATAAATTGCGCTTGACAAATCCTATCGGACGAACACACGCGAAACCGAGTGACGTCTTGGACTAAACATGTTGAACGGGCCCTAGGCGGTAAGATTGGAGATTAAAAGTTGCCGTAATTTGGGACGATCGTGAAATGACCATTCATCCTCTTGTCCGTTAATATTAAAAATGCGTTATTTGTCTATTACATTCATCCCTCGAAGCTGCTAGTGACCCACGGCAAATATCGAAATGCGCCGATAGAATAAATTAAACAAAAGTTTCAATTTTTTTTTTTTTTTTTCGTTAATCTTCAATGTGATTACTGATTACTCGCTTGTAATATGACGCGCTTTTAGGGCGAATTCACATCGAGCGTCTCGCGGAAAAAAACTTGGTAAAATTCGAATAAACCGAGTTTTTCATTGGTCGTCGAAGACTCCCCCCCCTGGCCGAAAGTCGCCCAGAAATATCTAAAGCGCATCTAGCGAAAAACCACACAAGATATCATTCGCACGACGAATATTTAAAAGCGAAGAAACATCGACGAAACGGTCAGTGTACTTATGGAAACGAGCGGCGCACGCATCACGCCGAGGAGGCACTAGCAGACGACGCACGTTTCACGTAAACTATTGACAGACACAAAGTTTTCGAGCGCGTCAATAGTGTCGGAGTTTTGACGTTGGACAATTGGCCTGTCATCGTTTGTGACGGCGGTATGTCATCGGCAACCCAAGTGGTCAGTGCGCAATTGTTTAAACAATAAACTTTATCCCTCAAGTAGGATTGATCCTACTTCAGTAAAACAGCGTTTTTCGTTAAATCCCTTTATCGTGACGAGGTCCCTACCCTGATAGACAAGCGGCACAAAAAGTAGCAGTTGGCGCAATAATTGCGACATGTGCCGCACATGTCGCAAATATCGCGCCAGTATTGCTACTTTTCGTAGCGCTTGTCTATCAGGGTACTAATCGCATTATTTAACAAGAATTAGCAATTACCGGACGAAATTTCTTTTAACAAAACATTTTTTTTTGTAATTTTATCGAAGAAAAGAAAAAAATACATAAAGATTTTTATTTTTTTTAAATAAAAATAGAACGTGTCTGCAACTGCGCAAAAATTGCGCGATGAACAAAGGATCTTTGGGTCAGTGAATTTTTTAACGAGTACGCGATCATCGCGCGCGCGTCACTGGCTACAAAATTATTTTGTTTATTTCGAGAAAATGTACGATAATTGAATTGAGTTATTGAATTGTTGCAGAAGCGAATGTCCAGTGTGTATATTTATTCCAGATTAGATAAGACCCGTTGACGGAGATAAATTTTTTAATTAACTATCCGGTTGCGAATTATCATTTTTTATGTAATTGTTGTCGAAGAGATTATTTATACTACGACGCATTTTTTCTTCTGTTTCAGTTGAAGAGCGTCGGGCCAAAATTGGTTCCTTTCTTCAAGAGCGTCTCTGTTTACTTCGTTCTACTCGCGGAGCAGCCGTCGCTGCTCACAGCGTGTATAAAATGTTTGCCAATAATAAGTCTCATATTCTTCGTACTTCTTCATGGGATGAACCTCTCCGAAGAGTGAGAATTATTGCAAAATTTCAGAAAAAAAATATAAACATATAATTTTTGTTTTCATTAAAAAAAAAAATTCGTTTTATTATTAAATCCTAATATAATAATATTAATTAAATTTTTATAATTAAAAAATTCTTATTCAAAATCTTTTGATATGTTTGTAAAAAATAGTTGAGTTATTTAAAAAAGTTTTTTTTTTCTTTTTTTTTTTTTTTAAGGTACACATTCTCGAGAAGAATATTGGCTGGTTTGGTGTTCAGTTGCATCGGTGACGCTCTTATACTGTGGCCCAGTTTGTTTATAGCTGGAATGGGCATGTTTGCTCTGGCTCAAATAATGTACATCACTGCATTTGGCTTTGTTCCCTTGAACGCGGCGCTCGGGGCTTCGCTCTACGCTGTTTGCAGCTTAGGTATAATAATCCGATTTATAGAAGTAGTTTTTACCTAGCTGCATCTCGTCTGTACGCTGAATTGATCATCTTGCAGTAATATACACTCTGATGCCCGGCCTCAACGGCGTTCTCGTTATCGGAGTGCCCGTTTACACTGCTCTACTCGCTACCATGACGTGGCGCGCGGTATCCAGAGTACAGTCCGAAGGGGTGAGCTTTAGATGGGATATAGACAATTTTGATACCGAAAAATTGATTTTCCGAAAAATCAGCGAAATATTTACAAGCTAAATTTTATCCACTTGGACGAATATTAACTATGCTAAAGAAAATAATTTATATAGAGAATGGTTTGAATAGATAAAAACTTAATTAGTGTATAACTAATTAAGTTTTTATCTATTCAAACCATTCTCTATATAAATTATTTTCTTTAGCATAGTTAATATTCGTCTGCTTGTCAATTATCGAAATGCGGGATGATTATTTTTTTTAACTCTGAGAGTTTTCTCAATGAATTCTGGAAGTTTCCTTTTTCTCTTGTTTTATCGTCGTTACGTCGTAGCGGAACGATTTCACGGTAATAATGGCTTAAAGATGTGTCGTTTCCGGGTTTGAATAGGTACCGTGGACTTGGACAAAATTGTGCAGTGGCATCGGTAGCGTGAGCTTCGCGATATCGGACACACTATTAGGATTTCATCATTTCTACAGTCCGCTGCCTTACGCCACGGTACGATAATGCGATAGCCTATGCAATTTGCAAATCAGAGCCATACATTTTGTTTTTGCTTTTTGTTCAACTTCCAGGTGACTATTATGTTGACGTATTACGCAGCGCAGTTGGGTATAGCCTTGAGTACGGTTGACTCCAGAGAAAAAAACAAGTCGCTCGCCAAGCGGTGAGAAGTTTCATTATCGTACGGAAAAAAAAAAAAACAAGAACATTTCAATCGATCTATCGATAATTTTTTGGCAGTAAACATATTTTAGATTTTACTTATCTGTGAGTTAAATCGTAATATTGGCTCAATTCTAAATCTTGAAGTCCGATAGGAAAAAAAAATTGTTCCGAATAGCGTCGAAATTTTTTACACTGCCATCACCGTCGGGCAGACGTATGTACTACAGTAGAGTAGGACACCTTTCATTGATATTGTATCTCGTTGAACAGTTTACTACATGGTTCCTAAGTCTGGATGTTAGCCAATTATCTCATTGATCTCTTTCTCTCTCTTTCTCTCTCTTCAAGGAAATTCACGCGTCAATGCAACTATAGATCGATAACATTTTTTTTTGTTCGCTTCAATCGATTTCCTTTTTTACGGAAAGAAGTTTTCATGCAAATGGTAACGTTTATGTTCAGAACGAAGTTCAAACGCTTAGATGCGATAGCAAACATGGAAAAAAAAACTTTGACCTTCGTAAATTGTTTTTCTGAAAGAATAAGTATCGTTTATACCACTACAATAAGAAAAAAGGTGACCTTTATCGATTTTTTTTAAACAAGACTGTTTAGTCTTACGGTAAAGTAACAGTTTGGGAAGATATTCTGACTCTTTTTTTCTTATACCTTAAGAGGGGTTCCATCGATACCAGGCAAAAAAAGTAATTTATTTTTTGTTAACGAGAAAAAAACAATAATTTTTTTTCGTCGAAATTAATGGATATTTTTCATACTTTTTTTTTTACGAAAAAAATAACTAATGACGAAGTGAAAACTTTGGCATTGTCGGATTTACGTTGCGTTGCTCGAAAATTTTCTTCAAGGACAAAGTAGGGTACATAGTTTATTGCTCGATGAATTTTGCAATACGAATAATGCCGAGAGGGCAGTCATTTTCCGTTTTTTTATAATACGTCGCTGCATTTTTCGCGATAAAATCTCGACGGCGGGGACTGCTCAATGGAATGATGAGATACGATCGGAGGGACCTGCGACGATAGACTGATTGAATGTATCACGCACGATTATGGAGATGAGGTAGAATTACCTTGGATGGCCACAGGCCGCGTGTGCGCGGTTCTAGTCAAATGCAACGCGGACGAAAACATCGCCGTTAAGATCTCAATCGACAATAACGTCGCGAAAAATAAAAACAAATTACGCAGACATCTACATTTTACCTCACTAGCACAAGTTTCACTGAAATTAATTTTACGTCCGTCATTTTTTGTCCGCGATGATTTTGTCGGTTGTTTGTATGAGTAATGTGCTCCGTCGGAAAAGTGTGGGGAAAAACATACTTTCCATGGAGGAAGGTTGACTTTGAAAAAATTATTCATTTGAGTGGTCAAAATTCACAAAGAGTGGTCTGGTCAAAATTAACGTGACCACAATACAAAAGTCGATCATCCTCAATCGAATGTGTGTTTCCGGGATAGAAATTTGTCGACTACGTTCCTGCGCCTCGAATGTTCATAAATCATTTCTTCAGTAAAAAAAACAAAGCTTTTATTAATTATTATGTTTTTCAAGGTCGGACAGTACTGCGAGGCTATTTTTTTTTATTTTTTTTTGTTCCTGCAGACCGGATAGCTTGCATACAATCATACGTTCATCGAGATCCATTAGATCCAGATGTGCGTCTATTAATAGCGATCGGTTATACAATATCACGCGGAACGTTGATTGAACGCAATAGAATTTGTCTCTCATCGCGGTGGAACTATCTTTATCTCACTATTTTGTTGTCATTGAAAAAATTAACTTTAGTTCAACACGATCCCTCTACACAATGTTTGCGGAAGTCCTAATTTCTCAATCGACGGAGACGCGTGACGCGCTCTTAGCGATGCGAAATATACAATAGACGTTTTAGAGTACGATAGACTGAAACAAACCCGGATTTAGAGTATCGTTTATGGACGGACCATCTATACTAGAAAGACAAAAAAAAATCTGTAAATAAATTATTTTTCTTAGAAAATCCTACGACAATCTTGTAGAGATAACGATGAACCCGAATTCGAAGCGAAAATCGAATGAAAGTCGAAGTTTTAAGGCTCTCTGATGACAATTATTTTAATGAAAATATAAGAATAATTTTTCGAACGGAAAAACCATGGAAATGACAACTTTCATTCGATCTTGGAAATTATGGCGCAAAAGGGCTATCTGTGACCTTATGAGGATCCAGCCTCATGTTCTCTTTGTATCAGGGACGTGAAAACTTGATCTAACGCAATATCGATATACTTGCTCTCAGGCCAACTCTAGTTTCTGCCCCATCAATCAGATCGGATATGACAATGTTATTTCGATAAGAGAATAATCATAAAAAATACTGTAGTTCTAGATACGTAAGTCTCGAATAGTGAGAAATAAATTACATCTAATTTCACTCTGTTCGGTAGAGATCGATGTGTTTAGATTACACTCTCTGTAAACATGTTTCTTGTTCGAAATAAAGAGATTTAATTGTTCTTAACTTATGATCCCGTTCGACCAAACTTTGAGTTTTTTTTCGCATTTCCTGCCTGTACATTATTGCCTTCGTATTCATCGAATTATGAGCAAATACAATTCTATTTTTAAAAATCGAATAAATAAGTGGAAAAACAGGAAACTTGATAAATGACGATCAGTGATTAAGTGATACTTATGTTACGACTTCTCGTAAACGATACGAGATATTACGATTTATTCGACTTCTTACCGTTAATATTCTTCGGTTCGACGATTTTTTTTCTTGCACGTTTCGTGGAAGTCGATGGCTTTTTATCTTCATCATCGTCCCCGTCGTTGAAGTCGTATCTCGCCGCGAGCCTCTCTCTTATGAACAAGCCTTTTATTAGCTTCTTCCAATTTCCGTATATTCTGTTTTCGCGTTTCTCCACCGCTCTCTTCTCAGACTCTATCTGATCTTCTTGCCAAGCTTCGCGTAATGTTTCCTCGAACTCCTCGCATACAACGTAGCCTTCGACGGCCGGCACTGCGCCTCGGGCACCGAAATTGAAACCAACCACTGCTGGAACGCAGTCGATATTCAACTTTCTTGCCACTCGATTCAGCGCTGGAACTGGAATATATTCGACGTTTCAATTAACAAATTTCTTATTGTTATTCGGATTCCTTGTATTGTCCTTATTCGTCTTTCGATAAAACTCATGTATCGACGTTATCGATATATATTTAATTTCCTCAAAAAGGACAAAAAAAAGTTAACAAAAAAAATTCGTTGCAATTTAATATTAACTCTATAAGTGGTGTGATAAAACTTACGATTAATGTGAACAGTTCCAATGGGCAACATGCACTGTTTAAACAAATTTACGTTTCCATATTCGTTACGTGGAACGATACCGTCCTTCGCTACGGGCGGAACGTATTGTGTAGTTTGCCATTTTCCAAATAACTCGAGAGGAAGGTCCGGCAATCTCATTCCAGAGAGCTAGATGATACAGATAATGCGGTTGGAATATTTAGTAAACCGCGGATCGACAATTATTGTGGCGAAATTTTTTTATTAATTTTTTTGCAATTACCTTATCATATTTTGGCATAGATTTGACAATCTTGTAGGCGTCCTGTGCGGGCTTCACGACTCGAGCTTTCTTTAACCAAGTGTCGCGGGAATATAGGGTGTGAACGCAGTGACGAGAATAAATCGCTTCGCCAGTACGTAGATGACCGAGCGGAACGGACTCTGGAGGATAGATCGCTTCGAATTTTAGCAAGTGCCTCGCTAGAGCGTACAGCGGATGTCCCTTGCATTCGCCGACGGTCTTCGGCAGAGGCTGCTCCAACTCTCTGAAAATTGAAGATGCTTCAATTATTCTCGATCAAGGGTAACGTGATAACAGATCGCTGAACGGTTGAATAACCAATCATTACCGCTGCAAGAGCATGTCGTCCTCGGCTCTGGACATCGCCGTGCTCTTTTCCATCCACGGGCTTAACGTCTCGACCCACCAACTTTCATCGATGCGCTGTTTACGCGTCACCGTCAGCCAGTGAGGACAGTATCTCCTCGTGACGTCCTTCAAACTTCCCACGGAATTCCAAGCTATTACGTAGAGAACAGGCTTCGGGGCTTTTTTCTGCAATTGCAAAAAAAAAAAGTTATTGATAACATAAGTCGACGTTGCAATTTGCCAGAATGTTAAAAATCTCGAAAGTGACTGCGCTTCTGTTGAAGTTTATTAGAGCTGGGCAGTATTTGAATTACATGAGTACTTTTTAACGATTTAAAATACCAAGTGTAAGTACTTTTTGAGTACACGCTCGCATTGCGGATACTCGTCGAGTACCATGGAATCCTGTTCCGACTATTATATGATTATCCGTTTAAACTTTTCAATAAGTATTAAATTTATTTTTTTACAAAATTCCGTTTAAGATAACGAATAGACTCCTTTTAGTTTTTTCGAAAGATTTTTTTTTTAATACAGAGATCAAAAAGGGGCCTCCTCGTGTTTTTTTGTAAATATATTTTTTTTTTACGAGAAAAGTTTTTCTTCTTGTTTTTTAAATTAAATTTATTGTAGATTTTTTTTACAGAGAAAAGTGAAGAGAAGATTAAAAATAGTCACAAAACGACGAATCATGAAAACTTCAATTCGCGATTTTTTACAATAAATTTCGCGATAAGTTTTATGAAATGTAAACATTTTTTAATGTTACGAAAAAAAGTGCAAAGTCATGGCTTCCTCATTTATTATAATTCTCTATGGGCTATGATCATAGCTTTGTCTATGAGGAACCCAAAATCGTTCGACGAAGTTTCTCACAGAGAAAGCTAACAGCAAAAGTGTAATCTATGAGGGAGCCATGTGCAAATTGCTTTGCACCTTTTTTTTAAGCCTTAACGCTACAAACCTAATTGCGAAAAGTATTTGGATACTTCAAGTACTTGTAACTCTTCGTACTTGAAGTATTTTTTGGTACTTTGTCCAGCTCTGATGTCTATAATGCATGAAAAATTAATTCAGAACTAATCCTTGCTTCCCATAGAAAGTTATCATATTTTTTTATGCCTCATAGTGTCCGACGGCATTGGACGGAAAATGATGATTAAAATCGAATTTAATTCAACGTATCCTTAGGTCATAAATTTTAGTGATAAACTGTATCGTACGTAGATCTCGCTGACACAGTGAATTTTATTGTCAACCACGCTGACGCTGATCCAGCTCTCTTCCGCCTCTACGTACACCTCGACCCAGATGTTTTGAGCGCTCTTGGCGTCCAATACTTCAGCCGGTTCCTCGTCGGAAGACAATACTCTTCGGTCAATAGAATCTCGCCCTTTAGACTTGGTCTTGCTTTCCTCTTTCACGACATCGCCTTTCTTCTTTTTAGCCGGTGGTTTTGGCTCAAATACGTCGTCATTCCCGACGTTCTTTTTCCGGTTCTTGGGAGCAATGATTTTCTTCTTTTTTCCTTGGGGCTCGTATGCCTCGTCCGACTCGCTATCATCTTCACTACTCATGTCGATACTCTCGGCATTGGTTTTCTTCTTTTTTGCCGACAGTCTGCTCTCAGATTCATCGTCCGAATATTCATCGGTTGCTGCGTTATTTTTCGTAATCCTGGAGGCAACATTTTTTGTTGATGTACCATTGATTTTCTTCTTCTTTCCCATCGCAGACTTCAATTCACTTTTCGAATCGCAAGAATCCCGGTCGGTCTTATCGTTATCTTTAGCATCGATTTTCTTCCTTTTTACGGGCGGTTTCGCTTCAAATTCATCCTCCGAGTCGCCGTCGCTCATCGTACTCGTACTCGTACTCGCAATTACCGCCTTACCAATTTTCACCCCTCCGGTTCTTTTATCCGGCAACGTTTCAGTCGTGACTCTCTTTTCCTCAATTTTTTTACTCCTCTCCTCTGTCTCAGAACTCTGCCCTATCGTTCTCGATCTCAGTTGCCTCAACTTAGGAGGACTTTTCACCTCTTCCCTCTGACTCTTGGAGCCTCCGACAATTTTTTCCTCCTCCATCGAAGCCTTTATCGTTTTCTTACGTTCGTTGTTAGCGAATTTAGCGAGTACCTCGGCCGCTCGCTTTCTCGCGTCCGATTTTGCCTGTTGTCTCGTTACTTCGCTGTTCTCCGCCGCGATCTTCGACGGCGATCCGTCCGAGCTTTTCTTCCCTTCTTTCCCCTTCGCCGTGTTTTTACCCTTTCCCCTAGCTTCCTTTTTACCCTTGACCGTGTCGCGCTCTTTTTTCTCCGTCTTCTTAGTTTCTTCCTTGGGCTTGGTAAAACCTTGAAAAAGTTGATCCTTGCTCGGTTTCAAGGCCGGAGCGCACAGGGACACGATTATCCTGCAATTCAGCCCTATAGCTCGCAGCGTCGCCGCGTACAGGAGAACCATCTCTCTGTAGTCGTGGACCTTACGCTCCCTGAGTCTCGTCAGCAGACTATCCCTTCCCACTCCATTGTCAGTCTCTCTGAACTCGAGTTTGAACAAATTTTTGAACCATTTTGTAAATTGCTCCAAATACTTTAAGTCCACTCGACCCTTCGGATATGCGGTGGACGGCATTAGCGACATGGCCGTGGACAATATTTCGACGTCGTTTATGACGACGTTGAGATGAAAGCCGTGGGCGAGCCAGCACAAGAGTCCGACTTTGTGAACGTTTATCTGGTTAGACCGAAGACGTCGATTTATCTTTTTTCTCAGCTCGTCTTCGAAGTCGTGACCTCTCTTCTTTCGCCTGCCGAACATCATCATCGCAGTGCCGGGCAGAGTTATGTTTACGCCTTCCTTCGGAATGGCGTAATCCGGAGGTTTTTCTTCTACTTCGTCTTCGTCCTCGTCGTCGACCTGGAACATCGACGAGGATACTCCGGATTCTCCCTGGAGCAACAGATTCGTGATTTCGTCCGACAGAACATTTTTTTTTTTCTTACTCGGCGACGTTTCTTTCGTCGCGGGAATGGGTGAAAAAGTTTCGGGCTTTTTTTCATCGTTGCTCGGAGGTTTGTTGACTTTTTCGAGATTCCTCATAACCTCGGCGAGCAACGCGTTAGAGTCGAGTGCCTTTTCGTCGTTTGCGAGGAAATCGTCGTCGGAATCATCGTCGGAGCTTTCGGCATCTTTGCTCGCTGACGTCGTGGCTTTCGACGAGGATGGTTTCTGTTGAAAAAATGTACTGTCGAGATCGAGCTTGCCCGGCGTTACGAGATACTCGTTGCCGCTGCTGTCCGAACTCTCGTCATCCGACGAAAGACCCATGGCCACTGGGTGAGATATTTAAACGACAGTTAATTGTTCGGGGAATATTCTTTGTTTAATGGTAAATCATGACGCTTAACGATTGAACTGATTTCGCGGAAATCATACACGGACTTGTGTGTTTACGTTGGAATATTGCGCGATATATGTGGAGAGGGGGGGGGGGGGGGGGGGGGCAGAGTGCGCGGCAATTCTACAGCCAATGAGGAACAAGAAAACATTTATGAATAAGATATTTCGGCTTGCCGTCACTCCGCCAAAACCTCAAACTCCCGAATGGTCGATTAACCGAATTTCAAATGAGCGATGGGCTTTTTCCCCAAAATCTCAATCTGCCGTTAGGTAAAAACATCGATTTGTGATTTTGCTGAAGGGCTCAAAAGACTGAATTTTCCCAAACAAATTCATGAAAATCACGCTTTCCGTTCCCGTGAAATGTGCGTAGAAACTTCCGCACTAGTGCGGGAAACAATACCATATTGGGTTGCATGCGCAGTATTTTTCCCACACGCGAAAAAGTGTCTTTCTGCGCACACTTCACAGGGATGAAAAACCTGATTTTACGTGCATGCGTTAGGAAAAAACCCATGCATACTTCGCGATTTTGTTTTTAGGGTGGAAGGAGGATATATTAAAGAACATTCAGGAGTTTTTCATTTAACTTTATTGTTAGTATATATTTTCTTTATCGGTCGGCGTAAACAATTTGGAAGTTCCTTTGTGGGGTCCCTGATATCTACTTGTCATTTTATCAGAATCAAAATCGTTTTATTGTTTCTTAACAAATAATATACGATGCGGGCTTCGATGAAGGGGAAAAATTACAAATTAGTGGCCATTTGAGAAAAATCAATTTTTACCAATTTTTCAACACTGAATAATTTTTTTGAATTATTTTTTACAATTTTTTTACTTCCTCATAGAGCAACCTATGTTTTTTTTTTTTTTTTTAATCCGATTAATTGACTTATCGATTACCGAAATAAATGCTGAGACTCTGTATTTTCGTTAAGCGAAGTAGATGCACAGATCCGATAAAGGAAGCACTGAGACGAAAGTCTCATGCCAAAGGGTCTCAATAGCCGTCTGCATTTAGGTGTACAGAACACACGTGGTAATGTGTCAAGTTTCGTCATGTCGAGTCGGTTCATAATTTTGCTGTGTTCATTTGGAATCTAGGTTGCAGCGTAGCGAAATATAAAGGTCCATTAAATTCGTGTGTAGCATACTTGAAATATATTCAAGCAATTTACGCTTTCGATTTCCAAGAGTCCGGACCACAGGATCATTCGCTACGACAATAATCATTTGTTTGCGTGCTCCAAGCAAAATGCGACATCATTAAGATAGACCCTCGTAGCTTGGCTAAATTGATACATCTCGTCGCGATCTTCGGGTTGCACAATAACTTGCACCAAGTTACTTCGACTCCCCGCACTTGGCCTGTTGTAAACTCTCATGTAACTCAACTTCGGATGTACCGCTTGAATAAACTCTCGCATCATTCCACCTTTCTCCCTTATTTTCACTAAGAATATGTAAAATAATCTGAAATTAGAAAATACAGAGCTTCAATCACGGCCAGCCGTTATTGAGCATCGGTTTCATCACATTATATTGTTTTTAAGTAGCCCGCTTTTTTACGTGAGATATCAATTTTACATTTCACGGGCAAACAAGCTTGTGTTCAGAGGGCGATAACTATATCGACAGTTGATGCGTACACTTGCCTCATTGAAGGTGTGTCATGTCGACGATGCAGATAACGATCGTCGCGGCAGTCCTGGCTATCGATGCTCGCATTGAGCGCCGACTCTTTCGACTTAACGATGTTAATCGGACTGCATAGTACAAGTGAGATCAATATTATTTCAAACGATAGCATTACGTTTTTTGCTTTGCAATTAATTTTAGTGGAGGTTTAATGGTGGAGTTCAGCGGCCCAACGGCAACACCGGGCCCCGACAATTTAAAGCGGTCCGTTTATGACGTACTGCATTATTTCTGCCAATCGAAAAACTGCAATTTACGAGCACACATGGTACACCAGCAGTATAGTCGATCGAGATTGCAAATCGATTTTTATTACTTCGGTTATCGCTTTCCGATTAGATACAAGAAGATAGAACAGCTTTATGCCGTCCCCGGAGCAATATTACACTAAATGATGCGGGCATTGTCGCACCAACTATAAAACAATGAATCTATTAACGACGATAATATTTTTTGTACTCGCGAGTGCGTCATCGACGCTCGATCGTCGGGACATAGGAAACAAGAACGATAAGTGCGCACTCGAATTAGATTCGGATCAATCGTTCTCGGCCGTTCAGTGCAAGGGAGATGAAGTCGATGGCAGGTAAGGGAAGTATGTTTAAAAAAATTTTTATACATAATTTTACGAAGGCATAAACATTCAGTATAACGACCCATACAGGTGTTTCTGCTACAGTCCAAGTGGTTCGAGAATGTTCGGTTGGTCCTGGACGTCCTCTAGTAAAAATATGACATGTGGTGAGATTCGGGTATAAATTCGTAATAAAATTGTTCGGTGATTATACTTAAGGCGATGTGAAGTCTTTTCCTCGTTCGCTCCGGGCTCAATGGGTAACGAAAACTGTAATATATATGTTTTTTTCAAGGGTACTCAAATTTTCTAAGGAAATCCAAATTATTAGTGATCAACTGCTAGATTAAGAGGCCGGAGCGCCAAAAGTTGACACCCTTAAAAAAGAAGGTGCGAATAATTTGCGCATGTGGCTTCCTGATTTATTACAGTTTTACGCATAGCTTTCTCTATGAGAAAGATCGTTGAACTATTCTGGCTTCCTCATAGAGGAAACTATGCGCCCAATTCTAATACACGAGGAAGCCATGTACATATTACTATGCACGTTTTGTCGTAACAAAAAAATGTCTACATCTCATAAAATTGAAACGGTAACGAATTTCCGCAAAATGTATTGGGGAAAATCGTTAACTGAAATTTGTATAACTCGTCATTTTGAGACCATGTCATGTGTATTTTTCGCCACTGATGACGAACAAACTCGTGTCAGACATGAAATAAAAATTTAGGGAAAAATAAAAAATTTCAATATCTCGCACGCACGCACGCACGCACAGCAAAAATTGATTACAGTTTTTGGTACGGAATCGGTCTCATTTCGAATTGCCTTAATGCAATAGTTTGGAGCGAAATTTATTTCGAATAAGATACTTATTGTGATTGTTCAGCTTGCAGTAGAGAAAGACATCGACAGGGTACTGAGCTAAAAAGAAACGACATCTCACTCCACTGTGCGGAGAATGGAAATTACGAGGAGCTGCAGTGCGACAACGGTTTGTGTTGGTGCGTCGCGACGGAGAGTGGCCGGCCAAATGAAAGGCTCTATCCTCAATCGATGATGAAACATCTTCCCTGTTGTACGAAAACTTAAATCCAGTCAGGATATCAAGATAGTAGATAAAAAAAACCAATTATTCAAGTTTCAGAGAAAAAAACGCCAAATTATTTGCGAAAGTGCGAGAGCAAAGCTTTGGCAAGACTATCTGTCCTTGATAAACTCAAGGCCCACGGTAGATTCAACACTCATATCGATTTAGTTCTTTGCGATGACGACGGAAGCTATCAAAGTTACAAACTGGTGAAAAATACGTGAGTCTGACAAGAAATCATTAAGTCATACGTGTATGTATCAATTATTAAACCTAAAAAATGTAGGGTCTGGTGTGCATGGAAGGACGGGAAGACAATAGGTAATTACCAATCGAAAGTGGGCAATATTGAAACAATGAATTGCAGTAAGTGGATCGTTCGCATTTTCGAACGTCACTCCTTAAGTACGTACAGGCGATATTATTTTTTTCTTCTCAATTTTCCAGATTGTGCACGTGATACGATAATTTTTGCCGAAGAAAACATGGAATTATCAGTAGACTGTCAGGAGAACGGTAACTACGCGAGTTCTCAAGCGAGTAACGGTAGACCTTACTGCGTGGACAGTGATGGATGTGCAACGACCGATCTAGGTGATTTCGGTGAAGTTCTAAACTGTTCGTAATACTATTCCAATCGAGTTCATAACCGATAGTTTTGTCGGTGATGGGTCATTACCGGTTCAAGATTGAATAATAATAATGATTCAATAATCTTGTCGATGTAGTACTTCTCTATTCAAGTATTCTGACTTTACGATTATTTAATTGTTAACAATTGCGCAACCAACCCGATACTTAATCTGTCATTATTTACCCTGTCTGGACGATTGCGCGATAACTAAACCAAGTCGATATGGCTGCTCGATATACCTATGTACTTTATAGTAATTTATAAGTTACTAGCAGGTGTCGTGGCTCGGACGCTTCGCGGTATAACCGAAAATTCAGATTTCCGTAGATTTACGAGAAACACGTCGCTTCCTAGTGAACACGTTTTATTACGGCAATATAACATGGACGTTACAAATAATGTTTCAATTGTTGTATGCAGTTAATGTGACTGTTATATGGCGGTGTAACTTTGTAGTTGTGTATAGAAATCGTGTAACAGTTATATAACATACTTGTAACAGTGTCTATGATCATTCCTAATCTGCAGGCAATGTTAATTTTACAATGTCCGATAGCGTTACGGTTATAAAACCAGGGTTAGTAACAAGTAAATAACAGGCTTATAACCATGTTATAGCAAGCAAAAAAATACTGGCTTCTCTACTACCGTTAAAGGGCTTATTGACCAATATTTAATGCCAAAAATTAAAGTTTATGCATCAGTCATGATCCGTAGGTAACCCTTTTGAATCGTATATACAATTTCCCAAAATTATTCTCTGAAGTTCAACATAGCCGAATAGGTATGGTCTCTGTCTACAAGTACGAGGATTGTAAGTTTGTATTCCGCGGATGGTACGCAAATGAATAACAGGGAAACTGCGGAAAACCTGCGCCGATACAGCCGGTCATTCCAACTTAGTCTTGATGTTTGTATTCGATACTTCGAGGACGAACTCCAATCCTCAGAATTCGACCTCCCGCTCAACGGTTCCAATGCGCAAGTTAGTGCACGGCTAGGCGGTCACCCATCCAAGTACTGACCGCGGACGATTCTGCTTGACTCTGGGGACCACCGAAGCCGCACACCAAACGCGCATCCACGATGCAGAGCCACCTGTGCGTCAATCGTCACACTACGTTCACGCACTTTCGCAAACTATAATATTCGGTTTTCTTAATTCCTTGTAAGTTTTTAATCAAAATTCGACTGCACACCGAAGCGTTTACGTCAATATTATAATCCTGAATGATTTGACGCATATGTGTAACATATTAACAATGCTAGGTCGGAACTGAAAAATTGTGTAGGTCCGTCGGTAAAACAGGTAAAGCAGGTTAAAAAGGAAAAAAAAAACAGCTCCAGCAACCCCTTAACGCCATGTGAAAGTCACGTGACCGCACCGCGAAAGCGAGTGAGGTGCCGTTATTAGGTCTGTTCGTTATCGGAGTAAAAACCTAATACTCCGAGCGCTCCGAGCGCTTGTAGTTAGTTCTAGAGCGCTCGGAACCGGAAAGTGCATCGTGTTTTTAACCATTGTTCGCCTTACGTTCCGTTTTTAATCAGGTGGTACTTAAAAAATCTTGTGCATTCGGCCATCTATATCTTACCCAATCTCATACGAATATCTCCATATGTTCGAGCTTGTCTTATTTTCAAAGAATACAAATCATTATCACCGTAAATTCCTGCGCGGCGACTCTTTATGTCCGTTCTTTTGCCGACGTAACAAATACATTTTCCATAAAAAGAAAGACTTACCTTTATGTTTTTTCAAATTTACGCGCGCTCCGTATCGCGAGATATATCGTACATCGATTTAAAAACGTGCGTCGAAAAAAAAACAATTGGTAGGGATAATAATTTTTTTTTTGTGGTTATACATTCGATATATCTTAGTCACGTTGTCAACAGAAAGTTTCGTTAGATGTGAAAACATAAGAAATATTATTCTTTTTCATATTGTATTGTATATTATTTACAATATACGGCGTCTTCGTCGCTCGTTGTCACGCGATAGTATAGATTTTGGTGCAGTTTTGTTTTGGTTTGTTTTTATTTTTTTTTTTTTTATTCGCTGTTTTCCGACAATTGAGATGAAAACATGGCATTGAATAATCAGAGAAGTAAGAGTAAAATACCGCCGATACCGGGCACCAAACCTTCCATACAAAATGCGCAGCTTCTCATCTCCACGGGAATACCATCGCTGGATTTCATGATAGGTTTGATTTTTGCATAGCGTTGCGCTAAGCCAGCGTGCTGATATTTTTTCTTTGTTTGGATATCAATGTTGATTGAGTTTTTTTTTTATTACAGGAGGAGGATTGCCGATAGGATCCATCATGTTAATAGGTATTTACGCTATATGTAATGTGCGAAGATGCCCGACGGAGTATTATTCATATTTTCTTTCATATCGATAAACGCAAGTTATCCAATCCAACTTATTTATGTTCTACAGTCGTGAGCATGTATTAACAACTATAGAGTGCGCTTACGCTTGCTTCGTACTTTGTGGATGGTAATAAGTGAGCTTAATGGAGTTTTGAAAAATGAGAGACAAAGTTTGAACTAATGGATACGTTGTTTTTGTATTCTTATAATTGTCTTCAATTAAAGCCACTGCTGCTACGCAGAATGAAATTTAGAGAAATATTGAAATTATGTATTTTTGGGGTGTTAATTTGTAGCAACATCGATTATAAATTGGCGCAGAGTTGCTTTATTATGTAGAGATATTAATCAAAATATATGTTTGTCGTTGAAAAATCAAGTGAGTTGAAAATGAGAGGCACAGTTTGGACTATTCGATAAAATTTTGTTTTTGTATTTTTACAATTGTCTCGAATCCAAGTCACTGCTACGCAGAGAACAAAAATTCGAGAAATGTCGAAAATATGAATGTTTGGTCTATTAATTTGTAGCGACATTGCCTATATATTAATTTATTAACTGGAGATATTAATTAAGATATATGTTTGTCGTTAAAAATATCAAAGAAGTGTAAAAGACGAGAGTTGGTCAACGGAAAAAGATTTTTATTGTATGTTTATAATATTGGATCGACTGAATAATATACATAGTCATTGGGTCATAGCACGTGTTGATTTTAGAATAAATAGAAATTATTAAAGATCTGCACACATGGTTTTGATAAAAAAAAC
This sequence comes from Exephanes ischioxanthus, assembly GCA_958510785.1. Lineage (NCBI taxonomy): Eukaryota > Metazoa > Arthropoda > Insecta > Hymenoptera > Ichneumonidae > Exephanes > Exephanes ischioxanthus. The sequence continues at coordinate 8,416,864 of OY294025.1, forward strand.
TTGAACATCTTTGAATGAAATTTATTACCGTTATCTTTACCGACTCAGCACGGAATGGGCGAGGCGGAGGAGGTTTCACGTCGCCTTAAGGAACACAATAACTTGTACGTTAATGTTAATCCATTGAAATTTAACTTTACAGAGGAGGACACATACGGGAATTATGCAAAAGTGATGCTCAAGTACTTCATGGCCGAAGGTGTTGTCTCGTCTCACCCTCTCTTCGTCGCTTCCCGCGACTCTCGACCGGCTCAGCTGATATCAGAAATGCCGGCAGTGGTGACGACTTCCAGCTCGTTACCCGATTCCAAAACAATGGACCCTCAAATGCAGATAGCTTGGCGTTATCAGAACATGAAGGTCGTGGACTCGTCGCCAACCGGTAGTCAGTCCTTCGGTCACTTCTATGATTTAACCAAACAAATGGACATGGAAGCCATCGACGAGGCCGATATAACGCTCTGGGATGGCGAGAACGGAAAGTGGCAAGCCGAAGCATTCGAAAATAGCGCCTACGTAGATTTATTGAAGAATATACAAAACACATTGAAGGCCGGAGAATTCCTAGTCTCGGCGAAGCCGCAGAAAAGAAATATCCTCAGAATAGCTATACAATCCATTGGGTCTCGATTGTGGCTGTCCGACACTGAAGACTCGACGCACAACGATCTTCTACGGTTTTTATACTGCTTCAGAGCGATTATGCGGAGTGCCTATGCCGTCGCTACCATCACCGTTCCGACGCTCAATTTTGACAATAGCGTAAGCATTAATTTGTCCAATAATCAGAACTTATGAACCTAGATCTTATGAAACTAGAAAAAACAAAGATTTTCTTGAGAGCCAGATGAAAGATACTGATTTTTCGTCGTGTTACAGGACGCGCTGGTGCAGCGATTGGAACATTTGTCGGATACGGCGATAGCGCTTGAATCTTTCATGGGATCACCGAAAGAAACTAATCCCGTTTTCAAAGACTATCACGGATTATTGCACATCAAGAAATTGGCTGCGATTAATACCCTAGCGCCCCATTGTCCCGAATCTTTTGATTTGGCATTCAAAATGAGACGCAAAAAATTTTTGATCAAGGTAATCCATTGCAATTTCGCGTAAAATTAATATCAAGAAGATTAGATTAATGAAAAATATGGTTATTTTTCCAGATCCTTCATCTGCCACCAGAATTCGCTGACTCGACGCAGCGCGAGCAAGACGACAGTGTTCCCTCGGCAGCTGGCTGCAGTAGTGGATCGGGCAAAAATCTACTAGACTTCTAAGCAACCTTTAATAAAAAAACGTTTTCAGTACAAAAAAAAAATAGGAAAAAGTGGGGTGGATGGATCGGTTTGAGCCATTGTAAATATAATTTTTATTTTATTTTATTTTTTTTTAATATGGCGCGTGACCAAAATGTGAATAGCTCACGGTCCAGATGGAAAGTATACACAAAATATACGAACACATAGCAAAGTCATATAGATTGCTAAAATGTGTATATCATATTTTTTTCGAGTCATGCAAAGCTTAATTTTCGACGAATTCTCGACAACATACTTCAGTTGCTTGGTCGAAAAAATTACCAGAAAATGATTAATTTGAAACTTAGAAGTCCCTTAAAAATATCTAACCGTTTTCGTTCTGTTTTGTGTTTCTCTTTTTTGCTATTCGAAACGTTCGTCTGTTAGAAAAAAAAAACAGCATGAATGTTAAGAAGCAAGAAATTGATAAAAAAACAATAGCAAATATCGATTATTAGACAATTAAATTCTTTGGCGTAAGAGTACAACGTTATGGCTATAACTCCTGCATCTGCCCCGCGAGACTCGTATACATTTTTTTATTTTCTAGGAAAGTACTTTCATCGGTATATCTCTCCCCCGCGATCCTCCCGTCCACGCGCGAGAGTTCGCAGAAACTCGCGCTTACCCTATTTAGGACGGGGAAAATGCGCGATACGTGAGGCGAAGTAATGCGGACCTGTGGCGGAGATAGGCTTCGTGAGCACTTACAATAAATGTGCGCCGGGTAACTATCTCCGCGGCGGCGTGTCGGACGAGGCGCGGTTCGTTTACCAAATACGCGTAAATGCCATCGAGAAGGGGATATATACATACCCTTTTGGGCTGCCGAAAAAAGTGAGAGTCCAACGAGCGCATCAAACATCAAACTTTTACCCTTTTTCGATTGCGGAGCTACCAGAGGGTCATCGACCAAATGATAGGCGGAGCAATGCATTCACAAACATATCGCTCGGCTGCAATGAAAACATACAGATTATTTTTTTCCAGCCAATAGAGAAAAAGTTTATCTTATTTTTATTTATATGGAGTTAATTTTTTTCAATAATCATTTCCATGACTATTCGAAATATTATTCGAAGATTATTCCAGTTATAATTTCAACAATTGTTCACCTCAAATTGCAACAGCTAATTGATTTACAAATATTTAAATCTATCTTATTCATGTCAATTCGAAATCAATGTAAATATGTAAGCGGACCGCGACTCTCCGGTATTCGTTCTCATCGACTTGCAGAGTTGAAATTCTGTTATTCGAACTCGCCCAACTCTGTCCGGTAGTCGTCATAGTTGTAAACGAGTGTTTACTTGTTTAGTGAAATGATCCATGCTCGCTCAAGCGTATCGACGACAATCAAGCTTTTCAACCCCTCTTCCGTGCCCACGACTTCCTTCCGGCTCCCGGTGGCCTGCGGGGCCTGCGGGTCTCGCATGAAGGCTTCGATAGCCCCGGCCGGCCAAGTTCCCCGCTTATAGAATTCCACTGTTCTGCATCGCACACAGGTAAAACATAACTATGCCGTCAGTCTTATTTTACAACTCGAACCGAAGCATTCGAAAGACTTCTACTACAAGTTCCATCCATTTGTCCCGTTTTCTCAAGTTAATAATATTGTTTTTTTTATAAATAAATAGTATAAAAACTATGAAAAACATATGCTATAAAAAAACAGTGAACTAGTGATTCGCAATGTGATTTATTATCGGAAATAATGAAGTTGCGTGAAATGAATGTAATATTTAATAGATGACAAGTGCCTTGACCGGGGTGATTAATTGACAACATTTTTTTTATCGCATCGTTTTTTATTTTATTGCGCGCTATGGAGACACGAAGGCTCAGCGCTTCACGGGCCTTCGTTTGCTGCTCGAATATTGTTTTTCTCGTAAGTGGCTCGATCTCAAATTTTAGGGATTATTCGCGTCGAAATGATTTCGTTGTTATGTTTTATTTTTTTTTTTTTAGATGTCAGGCTTTGCTCTGATGTCATCGGGGGTATTGTTGTTGGCCGACAGTGAGCGGGTCTTGCTGTCCCGACTTCTCGGTCCTGGGGATGCGCATACCGATCAGCCGCTCTTCTATTATCTGGCCTTCGCTATCGTCGGACTTGGATTCTTCATCGCCATAACGGGAATCCTCGGATGCTGGGCTTCTTGTCTTTTCAATTGTTGCATCACCGCTACTGTAAGAAAAATCTTCATGTTGCGCACTGCTTTACAATTTTTTTTTTGTTTTCAAATTTTCTGATTTTCACCTCACACTCTTTTTTTATTGAATATAATTCAATAAAAATTGTCTTCCGAGTCGCAAACAATAATAAATTCATAGTAAAAATATCAAACAAACTGATGAAAATGCCGAGATTCTTTACTTTATCCTGAGCACGGAATGTACACAGTAAAATAGGTACCAAAGTTTCGTGTCCATAAACGTCCACAATTCTTTTCATGTTAATTTTACGAAAAAAAAAACTTGTCCATTTTACAAAAATGTCTGTCAATTTTGCGAATATTTTTTGTAAAATTAACAACAAAATAATTGTGGACGTTTGTGGACAAAACGGTTAGTTAAATGTACAAATCTTTTTTACTGTGTATCCTGGATCAACGGAATTTATGGCAAGGAACAATAAAAATAACTGATCCCAACTACACACCAAATCAAGCACTGCAGCGTTAAACCGAAAGGTATAGGAGCGTGTTTGCAGATGGCCCGATAAATTGGCATACAATTGCAGATAATTTCATGTAATTGGCTACCCGCCATACTCTTTGCATATTGTAATGCTTGCGGAGCATATTTACATACGTACCGAGAGCAACGAGTCCGAGATTGGCAAGCGTGGAAAAATAAATATAGAGTCGAATGGAGAAGAAGAGAAAAGAAGAAAACAGGGAGATTGTCGATGCGGGCGAGGTCCGTTGGTCACGCGCCGTCGCCCGGAAACGTACCTTCCACCAAGCACGGCGGCGGAGCTCTTCGCATATCTAAAAACATTAATTATCCCAGACACAGCGTTCGTTAATTTCGCTCTGGATGGTGGGCACGAGTCATCGTTCACACACGATCTCGTTATCTCACCTTTTTCTCCATCCTTTTACATTTTGTGATATTCATAAGAAATCACATATCGTTCCAAATTCTACGAAATTATTTTCGAGATGCCTCGATAATTCCAAGGAAATAAAATCTGCCCATGAATATTGGTGGGCAATAATAATGCTAATAAACAAATGTTATATTGTAATCATCGTACATATTATAATTACCAATTTAATTCCCAATTAATAATCAATTAATCATCGCCTAAAAGTAGATTATATTTTTTGTTCTATCACAATTAATTATGTTCACGCATTTCAGGTAATGCTAAACATGATTATCTATCGACTTGGATGAATACCTTAATTTTTTGTTTTTTTTCATATTGTTAACATAGTCGATTTCTCTTATATTCCCCTAAAGCATAAAAAAACATTTTTGTTTCAGTATCTGATAGCGATAATCCTGCTGCTGTTGGGCGAGTGTACCGTGTGCGTTCTCGCCGTATTTTGGCCTCACCTGCTGGGGGTCGACGTGAGGCCAGCTCGACTCGTGCGGGCCCTTCAGCGAAGCTACGCCGTGCCCGGACGTGAGCAATTCACCGCTGCGCTCGACCTTGCCCAAACTATGGTTCGTGCTCCTCGGCACCAGCAAGTCCAAACCCCCGTGTTTCTATTTTATTTTATAATGTTTTTTTCCCTCCCCCTCGCAACGAGGCACGAGCTCCATAACGTGCGAGCTCCGTTTACGCTTCGACGATTCCCTTCTTCGAATATGTATAAATTATACGCATACCGTAAATGCCGTTACGCGCTACTCAACTCGTACTATCATTTTTTTAATTCGCAGTTCTCATGCTGCGGCATAAACGGAAGCAGCAACTACGGCACGTCGTGGTGGCGACTTCAGGAAGTCGGTCGAAGGGAGCTCGTCGTACCGATTACCTGTTGCACCCTCAACAATACAGACGTCAGCGAGGCATTTCTCAATCCCGAACCCGTTGATCTTGGGGTTTGTCAGACCCTCAATCCAGCCGAGCATCAACAAGCTCGACACACCGATGTAAGCATGCGCGCAACGATGTAATCATGCCTGAGGGACACGATTGGGGGATCACCTTAGGACACCCTTTCGGGTAGTTTGTTTCCAGGCGATTTCAAATTTTAAGACTAATTTTGGCCGAAACCGGATTTTTTTTTTTTAGAAAAAAAAATTCATATGACTCTTAATATTTTAATACTTAAAAGAATTGAACATTTTGTAAAAAAAAAGAAAAATGAAAGTAGCTGCTGCTAAATGGTGTCACAGTTAAATTATCGGAAGGCTCGTCGAAAAGGTTGATACGTGCTACCAGCATCGTAGCGCGTTAGTTGCAACGCAGTGCGCAACGATGGAAAGCACGAGATACAGAATATTATTAGAGAGGCTTCGATGCCTTCGTATTCAGACCACATCGATAGGCCTTAGAGGAGTATTTTTTTACAGTTGAATTACGCCGATGCCGTGGGAATCGAAGAAATATTTGACTCAGTCACTGTTCAAAAAAAGAAAAGATTTTTGTGTTATATATATATTGTACGACATTCGACCAGCGCTTATAAAAATTTATTGTCATTTTTAGGGCTGTCTGGAGATGATTGAAAAATGGACGCAGGAACAAGCTTTGATTCTTCTGGCTGTCGGTCTGGCGGTACTCGTTATTGAGATCAGCGCGCTGGTCAGCACTTTTCTGGCTTGCTCGAGAATCTCCACGAAGAAGAAGTGTCAAGCATCTACTTTTACGTCCACCCAAGCGCTCAGTCCCTTCAACGAAACGGACCACGAGTTTGGTACGCACCAAATGTCGATAAATAATTAATTCTTCTTGCTCATAAAAAAAAAAAAATGAAAAAATGGAAAGAAAAGTTGCTCGATGACCTATGATAATTTCACTGAATCTGAGATCACAAAAAAAACTTTTTTTACTCCTGGCGAAAAAATTCTAATGAGGGGCTGTTAACGTTCTCACGTTTTAAAAAATGAAAATTTTTGCCGTGTCTGCCAGAGTAATCGAAAAAACTTGAAATTTGTAGCAATTGCAGCTCGAACTTTGTAGATTATTTCCCAATGAAGTGACCATCAAGCACTTCTAATCGGTCAAAGTTGATTGTCAATATCGTCCTAGCAGTTAATTTTATCCCTACACATAATCTCTATTCTTGTTCTCGAACTAAAAATCAACATCTTCCCTCGACAGGTCTCGGAATCGAGAACAGAATGCATATGACGGGTACGACCTTCGGGGCGAAATCATGAAGGTGGTTCGGGGGCAGCGAGGAAAAATTCACCAGATCATTACCCAAAAATGCGAACAGAGCAGTCAAAAGTGTCGAGGAATCCTACGGAGTCCGTCAGCTGGAATCCCGTCTCAACTCAAAGGGCAAGTCCATTATCGAGGAGTGGCAAAACTCGAACGACCGTTACGACGAAATTTTGCGAAACGAGAATGAATATTACGAGGAGCGTGCGATAGACGTCGGTACGGATTTTATTCGCCCGACGCCCTCGAGGTCGTCGCAGGCTCAACGAGCCCCGAGAATTTCATCGTCGGCGGGTGACGAAGGCAGCAAAAAAAATTCCCGAGACGAAACGGCCGAGAGTTCGAGAAACGAAAAGGGCAATCAAGCAAACGGCACTGTGCGGAGCATACCGATAAAGGATTACCGAGCCTCTTTGGTCCACGACATGGAGACGCTTCGAAGATCCGTCGTGCCGCAGCAACAGTTCGAGTCTCTCGTGTCGGAGCCCGAGAAAAACTTGCGAGTTGCGAGCAAGCGGCGTTCCCGATTAAATTTTGCCTCGACGTCGCCGAGAGCCGAGTCCTCCCGCGCCTCGCCGAGATCGAGAGAACGTCCCGACTCAGCGACCAGGCGAAGCAGAAATCGCCGAAGCGACAAGTCAAGCGTCGACAGATTCAACAAAAATCGAACGATCGAGTTCGTGCCGAGTTTGCGTTTTCTGGACGAGCCCCCCGATTTTCGCGCCGATTCGGGCTTCCACTCGCGTCGCACATCGTCGAGGAGACGCGACGAGCGACGGGAGAGAAGAGCCTCGCCGAGAGAAGAAGCCCCCCAGACTTGCCGAAGTTCCAACGAAGCTCAACCGATCGAGAACCTCGCGACGAAGAACACGAGAGGAGAAGGCGTCGATCTCAAGCGCGGCAACGTCGGCAAAAAGATATCGGTTTACGAGGGAAACGTTCGCTCGTCCGGAAGATCGGAGCGCGAGGCGGTTGGACGAGGCTTCGACGGAAGCGCCGATGTTAAACGTCATCGCGCGATCGGGGTTCCGCTGGTCGGGATGCACAACGCTTGCGGACTTCCGGTTATCGCTCACTGGCCGGATCGTCGAGTTTTCGATAATCCGCGACGTCCGGTCAAGCTCGTCGGGAGTGTGCGACGTGCGGCCAATCGTCCGGGCACATCGGAGCGCCGAGGCGGCACCAATACCAAGAGAAAAGCTCCGCAGCCGAGAAATCTTCGCGGAGAGGACGAGGAGGCACTGCCGGTTACCGAGAGAACCGAAGAGTCGACCGGAAGTGCGACGAGCAAGAGGATACTGAAACGCCCGTCGTTCAAAGCCGGTAGAACCAACGCGATTCCGTACAAGCAACGCTACAGCAGAAGAAACGGCGCCAAGACGACGACTCACGAGAGAAGGAAACTCGTGGCTGGTGGAACTTTGGGAAACAGAACTTCAACGAGACGAAGCGTCAAACGATCGACTCTCTACGCCAGAGACGAGGGAAACGAGGCCGTCGAGGCTCTTACGAATCTTTGCTTGAATCCTCTAGCGAGGAACAAAGCCGCCACGAATATGATTTGGTGAATCGAAAATGTAAATATATATATATATATACATTTTCTTTTTCTCGGGATCCGTGAGATAAGATACCAAAGATTTTGTGAAGTTCGATGTCGACTGCATATTTATTATTTATTCCAGGACAATCTTTGCTGCCCTCCGATGTCATTTTTTTTTTCTTAAGATAAATATAATTCGAGTTCTATGATTCTTGTAATGACTTTTAAAAATTCTTCTAAGCCAGATTTGTATCGAATGGTATTTATAGTGGTAAGAATTTATTGAATATGTGTGTATGTGTGAACGATCGAGCGATGGCAATTCATTGAAGGTTTTTTTTACGTTTGGTCGCGTGTTACGCGACGATTACAAATAAACACGAAAGTGCGATTCGTCAGGATAACGATGCACGTTGCGTTAATGGAAAAGTCGTGTACGTAACGGAGTACGGATTTAAAAACTCTATCCCGTCGGAAATCGATACCGCGGGCGCTTATGCTGTTAGGATAGATAAAATGTGCAGTGCAACTGGTGGAGATTAAATGTTGCTTGCAATTTAATATTTTCTTACAATCGTCGAATTACGACTGAGGCTTGGATTTTGTCAACAGAACTCCGTAGGTCGCGATGACAACGATCATCTGTAATAAAGAAACGAAGTTAGAGTTATTCACAAATTCTGAAGCAACAGTGAATTTTTTCTATTTTTTTTTTTTTTATAAAAAATTTTAATCGACCTACCGAATAGAAAAGCGGTAAATTAATTACGAAAAAATCAGCGGCGCTGAAGACGACCCGATTGTGAAGAAAATAAAGTTGGATTCGCACTCTATCCTGTGGAAATAATTCGTTCAATTATTTATTTATTTATTAGTAATTAATTGGGAAATTAGTATTACCATCGAAGTCGAGCCGTCGATCCGTGTACGATCGTCGTTTGCCATTTTTTTGCCAGCATTGTTTGCCTACGAAAAATCCGGTGAATAAAATGGGAATTCGTTTGAGGCGGTGTGAACTGTTTCCAAGGGTAAAACAGTTACCTACTATTGGATCATTTGAGTATTTTATTTTTATAATTTCTACTGTATCGCCGATGAATAGGGAATATAAATTGAATTTATATTCGCTACGTGAACATATTTCGTCACAGAATATGAAAATACTATATTTGCTCCTTGTCCTTCGATTTATCGGAGAGAAAAAAAAACAGAATTTCGAGTTCCGAGGTCTAATTTTTTCCTAAAACGATACCACATCGTTTGAATATAAAAATATATCTACCGTTGGATGCAAAAAAAAAAATGACAAATGATATATTTTTTTTAAGGGTTTAAAAAAATATTCCTCGTTGGCGATTTGCGTGAAAGTTATTTTGACTTTTCACACATTATGTAGTGAAATTTGGTACAATACTGAGGTAATAAACGTTTTCTTAACTCGTGTGATTGCAACACCCGCCTTCGGCTCGCGCTGCAAACTCACACGCGTCAGAAAAAGTTTGATCGCACTAGTATCGTACTATACGATTTTCGCATCGCGTGGGAGAAAAAATACTGCGCCTGCGTCCAAACGCAATATGCTCTTTTTTCTCGGACTAGTGCGAGAAAGTGCCCTTCTGCGCACACTTCCAAAAAACGAAAAGAGTGATTTTCGTCAATTTGTCAGGGAAAAAATTATGTGAAGTGTACTGGCGTAGAAACGTGAGTTCTGGCTCATGTGAATGCTGCACTCGTCATAAGAACTCCCTTTCTACGCCCTTGCAGCCATACACATCACTATTCTGTAAATCGATTCTTACAAATGTGTTTTTTTTTTTCTACATTAATGCGCCAACTAAATTAATGTGGGGATGTGATTCATATCCACCTTGATGTTCGCCAATTTTACTTTGAAAAAGTTTACACACCATTTAAAAAAAAAAAATCGAATGTAATTGTCGCGATTTTAATGATTAAATTTCGTGTAAATACCTCTTCGGCAGTCGTGCTGCAAACTGAACAGGTCACAACGCTGATGATAAAGTCCGAGGCGAAGTAGGCTATCGTCGATGTCGGATAAGACATTGCAGTGTAAATTTTCATTACAGTACTGACGAATAGGTTCGCGAACCAGAAGAGCAGCACGGAGCTGTAAGTTTCACTTATTATCCTCGCCGCATCGAGCAGCGTCGAATGCAGGTGCAGGACGTCGTCGGAGCTAACGTAAGCCATGTTCTTCGGTGTGAGATCGCGAGTCCAAGAGACGCTCGATAGAATCGATTCGTTGAAATGACGAAAGCGCTGGTACATCAGATGAACGAGAAGATCGAATTTAAATACACTCAGCACCAGGGTCAGCGACTGTAATAGCGTGTACATAGTCTTCAATGCAAATTCCGTCCATTTTCCTTGCGTCTCTTGGTCAACCGTCTGTTGGGCATCCGCCCACGTTGTGTAGATTGCGAAGGTGATCGACATGACAATGAAAATCCAGTAGATTTCGTATCGATCGGTTCTGCGATGTCCAAGTTCGGCGACTCTCTCGTCGTACACCGCGAGCTTCTCGAAGAACTGCGGATGAATCGTGAAAAAATAGTACATTTTGATACGACCGCGAAAAAAAAACAGTACGTTTGCAGTACGAGCCAAAGGCGTGCGTTCGTAAAACGTCTTTCGCACGAGCATCGTACAAAGTTTTATTTCACAAGGGGCGAAAAACCGCCATTTTCCCACCGAGCGAAATAAAATAATCTCTCATCTCATTCGATCGTGATTGAATTTTCAAAATACTTTGTGAAAATAAAATTATTAAAATGTCACAAAAAAAAAAAAAAAAATAGTTTTTATAATTATTGTAACGTTGCATTTTATGTTTATGGTGTCATTTGTTATTTTTTAGAACGAATTGTTTTAAAACCGACCACACGTGGGTCCGGCCCATGTGTCGGAGCATTTAGCTTGCACAGAGAAAAAAAATCAATTGAGTCAACAAAATGTGCGCTTACGGGTGGCGAAACAAATGTTTGGTTGATCGAAAGGAATACCTCGTTGATCGAACTAACAGGTCGTCGATTCAAATTTTTCTTTACTTAATACAACAATTATTTCGTTCGATGAACAAAAAATTTGTTTCGCCATCCGTAGGCGCTCATTTTGTTGACTAAATCGATTTTTTTTTTCTCAGTGTGCAGGTCTTCGTTGATGTTCATCGGGGAATATAGTGTAACGACCGAGCCAATGAATAACGCGCGTATTTAGTTTGGGGGGCGGATATTATTAGTACAATCGCTTCTAAATATCCCGAGCACGAGCTGTCACACGTCTGTTCGTTCAGTCCAGACTGTTTTACATGACGATCGATCTTGTATCGATCGTCCGTTCGTCCGTCTATTGTCAATCCTAACTAATATCGTGTGTCTCAACGAATAGTCAGCTACATATTCGTTACAATAGTTATACTATTGTAATTGTTATACTATTTTGGCACAAAAGAGTACAATACCATAATATTAAGGACACATGTAAAAAGGATCTATGTACTAAAGGTGATACTAGGATACTAGGTTAAAACATGCCCAGAAGCAGTATTAACTATCGTTCCTAAATTATGTGCCATGGTGCCTATAAGATAAGTTGTTTGTACTTTATGAGATGTTGTGATGGATGGGTTGTAAAAGGCGACTGAAGCCGTACATTGGAAATAAACTACTACTACTACTACTATTTTGGCACAAGGGCACGGCGCCCGAACAGATGTGTCGCTCACATCCTTCCGGATCTATTGCACTAGGCACAGGCTTAAAAAAAAACTATATATTTTTTTTTTATCGTTTATCTATTTTACCTTGACGAAGCGTTTTTCGAAAAACGCAACGATAAAAGCATCCAATGTTAAGGCAGTGAATTGTGTCAGGCACCTTGCTCCTACCAGTATCGGAACGATGGATGTTTGTCCGGCCGATAGACCCGCTGAGGCTCCGAGGATGCCGAAATAGGTCCGGAACCCAAAGACAACGAAGACGTAGCAGCGACTTATCGCGCCACTCGGCTTCAGGCGGTTTTTCACCAACGTGCCGCTGAATATTCCAAAGATATTTCCCAACCAGATGAAAGGCTTCAAACCCCCGAAGTTGCAAATTTTATTGAGCATTTTCATTAGCATTTTTTCACTGTCGATTATCGTTGCCGAGAGGTAAATATCGATATTGGACACTCGTCGGGCACACGGGGTAAACTGACTCGTGCGAGCATCGATTGAACATCTGCGCGTACTTTGCCGGACGATTTGTTCGAATAATAAAAAGCTTGATTTAAATCAGTTTTAATGCAACGCAAATGCAAGGATAAAGTCTGTTAGATATGCAGGCGGAGCATTCGGGCTCCTGCCCGATTCCGCGCCGGTTTAATATGAAATAAAATGAGACGCGGTATGGACAATCAAACGATTTAATTTTGCACGACGCACCAATTCGCACATTCGGTAATCGCGGTTTATCGTGAAGAATAATTATGAAAGGAAAATTGAACGAGTAAAGATTCGTTCCGCGTTCGATTCTACGTTCGTAATCGCTCCGTAATCGCTCCGTTCTCTCTCGCATCCGTACTCGCACTCCTCATTCTCGCGACTCGCTCTTCTCCCATACCTCGCTGCCGATCCTCCCGCGGTCGGTACGGTAGGGCGCGCGGTTACCGCGTCGCCCTCGCGGTTTCACTCGTTTTCATTCTCAGGCACACTAAGCTTTTTCTAACAAGTCTTATCGCTGGATCGAGTTACCTGACGCGTACTACTAATATAGTAAACGATAGTTTAAACCAGCAGCGGAACGATTTGGATCTGCAACGCTTCGAACCACGAGGCTGCATATCACCCACTACACAACTGTGCGGTGTGTGAAAAAAAAATGACCCTGAAGATATCTGCACGAGACTATATTTCATCAAGTCATAATAGTTATGCTTTGCATAAAACAAACTTCGCTCGAGGATGTTCACGTGGAGAATGAAATTCAACATGTGAACAATTTTTTTTTTTTCTTCCCAAAGCAATGCACTGATAGAGACCGGCCAAAGATGAAATTTGATGTGGAGATATCTTCAGTGTCATGAAAAAAAAAGCTTTTACTTGGGAAAGAAAGCTGGAAGGAGATTTTGTTCAAGCACGATAATAATGCATTACAACTAGACAATATTGTGATTCAAAATTAATATCATAGTAACGTCGATTTTACCAGAATATCGTTATGTTTTTATAGAATCCTGAAACTATGTAACTGCTGCAGCCTTTGTTTGGTTGGGATATATTATTTAAATTTAAGAAAAAGATTATCACAGTTAAAAAATAAATTTAAAGCTCGTTCAAGCCAAATCAGTGGGTAAGGAAATCCAACTATGAAGAATTAGCTACAAGATAAGGAAATTAAATTAAACACGCTTGGCAATCGTTTTTATTAAAGACTTTTCAAAACTATATCTTCATCATCATAAAAATTCGCTTTCGTCGTGCATGAAACGTATTGCGGACAACAATCTTAATTTTTTAATTCCTAACCCATTGCTTACTAGAGAACGTCCATGTCCAATGAGGACTCGGTATTTGCCTGTTCTCAATCTTCAAAGTGTCGAAAGCGGTTTGAATTTTGAAAATAGTTTCGTCTCCTATTGCGGATTTTTTGCTGTCCTGGCTTCTAGCTTTTGAGACTGTCTTCATTCGCTATAACGGCGATAAAAGTAAAGTACGTAACGACTAACTGTAAGCATATAGAACATTAATAACATTTCTCCAATAGTTTTTTTTTAATCAATTTATATGTCTAATGCGTTTCAATGAACAGTTGTCACACTCACCCCACGAAAAGTCAATAAATCTACGTCAAAAAGGTCCCCGCCGGAAAATGCGACACGGTTGTGAAACACTTGCATAGCCAAGTTCATTTCATCCTGCAATGGGGACAGAAAAATAATTTGAAATGTTTAACCTTTTCGTCACTAATATTATAAAAACAAATGTTAATAGTATTAACAATGTCAATAATTTATTGTACACTTTATTTTATTATTACTACCGTCGTTATTATTTTTACTTCGATATTGATGGAATCGTTGAGAGTCCCTTGAAAACTGGTGAGGCGACTTCCGATATCGTTGGCCTCGTTTGCAGCCATGGTACAGACGTAGCAAAGCGCAAATATCTCTACGAACGAGCTTATCATCGGATAATTAGTCAGTAAAGACTCGTGTCCCGACATCATGCTCCACGAATTCAGGAGTACATTGAGAAGAAGAGCGGCGAAAGAGAGAAGCACACTAAACGCCGCAAGATTATTGAAGATCTTTACGGTTTGTATGAGATTCGCGTGAAGAGACAGGACGTTTCGCGTCGTAATTGCCTTACGGTTCGAGGGACTCGTGCGACTCGACAGATTGCCCACTATCGCAGAGTTCAGATGCTCGAATCTTTGGTGCATCATGTACACGTAGATAACCCATTTCAGAATAAAAAAAGAGTGAAAACACTCGAGAGAGCGTTGTATAAGTTTGACCGGGTATACAGATCGTGCGACGCCTAACTGGAAATCTTTTATGACCGGTAGCGAAACCGCCGCGAGGCTAGACAATGCACACATTATCGTTGATGTCCAGTAGGCTCGGATGCTCTGTCGACGGGGATGACCGAGACGGCAAACGTCCTCGTCGTATACCTCGAGGTTCACGAAAAACTGGAATCGACAAAAAACATCGGTCGACTTAGTACATTTTTTTTATTTATTTTTATTATCTTTCGAACGGCTTGATAAATTATCGCGACATTTATGTGACATTCTCAGAGGGTCTGGCACTTGTGTCCGAAAATATTTTCATATTTATTCCACCCACCTTTCCGAGGCAATATATTTAACATTAACGTAATATTGATGTTTCGTGTTATAAATAATTTTAAACAAATCAACCATCCAGATCGCCAACTAACCGAGGATGTCGCGTCGTATCTGCAGAAAAAATTGAGATGATCGAAGACCATTGCCGCGTAGAAGAAGCAGTATCTAATGATGTATATCATTCGCAGCACTTTAGCCGCCATACTATTCTCACGGGCGAACTTCCAAGACGGCATATTTATTATATGCATGACGATAGCTACGGTGATCAGTGTCAGATGCGTCGCAACCCACAGGTATTGCCATATTCCACGGGGTTTGACGTCGTTGGAACTCGTGCGGTAAGGAAATGCTCCCGACATTCGAATTATTTGCAGAATAGGCTTTATCTGCTTGAATGAATTTTGAGGCTTCTCGGTAAGACTCGGGTGTGTGAGAAATTTTTTGGCCTTCAAGAACTTGGACATGACGCGAAAAATAAGATAATGGAATGTGACGCGGCCGAGGCTCGATGGTCACTGAAACAACTAATTCGCGAAGAGAAAGAAATACAGGTTCGTCATGGGTCACTTTCGATAAGATCATAATTGGTGTAATTGTCATCGACCGCGAACAATTAAATCGTATAGTTCGCCATCGCGTGTTAAGGTAGTCCTTGCGAGTGGTGTTGATTTCGCATAAGTTTCAGAGAATTGAGAGGGAATCGTAAACACTTCTCGATGGTATAACAATCTGAAAAAAAAATCAAACGTATTGAAGATGCCGAAAAGATTAATTTTGCATAATAATAATTCCTAAATGTTATTAACAAATTGATGAAAAATTTAATTGTTCAACAAATTTCCCGCAAACATAACTTTTTTTTTTTTTAACGAAAATTATTCGTTTATTTTTCTGAATACGTATGAATTTTTTCAGATTTTTAAATTCACTTTGAATTTTCTGACATTCTACACGTTTTTCCCATATTAAAAAAAAAATGCAAAGTGAATTTAAAAATCTGAAAAAATTCATACGTATTCGGAAAAATAAACGAATAATTTCCGTTGAAAAAAGTTATGTTTACGGTAGATTTGTTACCTGTACAATGTACGGGTAAACCTGTCGATTTAAATCTATTAAAATTAAAAGATTCATAAAATGTGCAGTGCATGAGCCGGAGATTAAATGTTACTTGCAATTTAATATTTTTCTACAATAATCGATCTGCGAGTGAAGCTTAGATTTAGGGGGTAGAGCTTGGAGAAAGGGGGACGAAGAATTAGCGACAAGAAAAGAGAAATAATTTATATACCTAACGTTACTGATAAGGGATCTTTATTGATGAGGTTTTGACGGATAGAAATAAAACGTGCAGGGTCATCGATCCTTTTTTAAAATTTAATTCGTAGACGTTTTTCTGTGTGTCGCTCGATTGATTGTGTAGGGAGTATTCTTTCTCTGTAGGTAACGGAGACAGTTCCAACGCACCTCAACTGATGCTGCCATCTGCGCACTGGCATCATCCAGCACTTTTGCTTCGATGGTAAAAGCCCTCCCCGAACATTATTGGCGGGCAGGAGACTCTTTATTCTCTTAAGGTAGTCCTTGCGAATGATGATCACTTTGCATAAGTTTCAGAGAAATGAGAGAGAATTCCAAACTCTTCTCCATGGTACTAAAATCTGAAAAAAATCAAGCATATCAAAGGTGCTGAAAAGGTTAATTTTGCATAATAATAATTCGAAAATGGTATTACCAAATTGATAAAAAATAGAATTGTTCAACAAATTTCCCGACACTCTAACTTTTTTTTAAATTGATAATTATTCGTTCATTTTACTGAATACGTATGATTTGTTTCAGATTTTTTAATTCACTTCGAATTCTGTGACTTTCTACACATTTTTCCCATATAAAAATAAAAAATTTCAAAGTGAATTTAAAAATCTGAAAAAATTCATACGTATTCAGAAAAATGAACGAATCATTTTCATTTTAAAAAAAGTTAGGTTTTCGGCAGATTTGTCGAACAATTTTATTTTTCATCAATTTGTTAATAACATTTAGAAATTATTATTATGCTAAATTAATCTTTTTAGCACCTTTAATATGCTTGATTTTTTTCAGATTTTTATACCATCTAGAACTGTTTGCAATTCCCTCTCATTTCTCCGAAACTTATGCGAAGTGAACACCATTCGCAAGGACTACCTTAAGAGCATGTGAAACACTATGGAGCGCGAGAGAGATAGCATCAGTGGCGCTCTCGCTCCGCCGAGATCTTTTACTTTTACTCTCGAGATTTTTTACGTTTATTAATATTTCGGCGAGAAGCCAATTGACTTTTCGTAAGCGACGGATAGACACATGAAAAACTTAAAAAATGCATAAACCCCTGCCGGTTACCCTCACACTTCGAGCCTCATGACAAGTCCATGCATGGTCGTTCAATCGTATGATCGAAACTCACTCATTCTCACTATTAATCCCCCTTGAGACAGATTCTTCAACGTAGATAGCCTCCAATCCTATTCGATGGATTTCACTTGGGCAAGAGATGAATAGATTCCCCGGAACCCTTCTGCGTCACGCGCTTCTCTTCAAACTTTTAAAGCATTTTTTTTACACAAAATTGTAACGAAAAAAAAAACACGTCATGAAACACAAGAATTAACCCTTCAGGTACCGGAAACTTTTTGCCAATCGCAAACGACCATGTCTTCTTTTAAGCACAAAAACAATACAGATGTTCGTAATAAATTTTCTTTTGCTTTATAAAAAAAACAACACTTCAACCCTGATAGACAAAGCAGCACGAAACGCAGCACATGACACAATAATTACGGCACGTGCTGCACATGCCGTAATTATTGTGTCATGTGCTGCGTTTCGTGCCGTTTGTCTATCAGGGAAGGTACGTCTGTAAATTTTTTCAGATTTTTTTTCAGCTCGTTAACTTGTTACTCGAATCGGCCGAAGGTTGCGTCTAGGTTCTCGCTGAGCGAGACACCGATACGTAAAGGGTCAAGACGCATAGGGCATTACGGGGATGCTCGAGCTATTTTTGTTTTTCTTCTTTAACCTGCTTTACTTGTTTTACCGACGGACCTAGACAATTTTTCCGTTCCGACTTAGCATTGTTAATATGCTACACATATGCTACAATACACGTTTCGGTGTGCAGTCGAATTTTGATTGAAAACTTACAAGGAATTAAGAAGACCGAATATTATAGTTTGCGAAAGTGCGTGAGCGTAGTGTCACGATTGACGCACAGGTGGCTCTGCATCGTGCCCTACACTACATTCGTGCCGAACCGACAGCGGTGGATGCGCGGTTGGTGTGCGGCTTCGGTGGTCCCCAGAGTCAAGCTGAATCGTTCGCGGTCAGTACTTGGATGGGTGACCGCCTAGCCGTGCACTAACTGGCGCATTGGAACCGTTGAGCGGGAGGTCGAATTCTGAGGATTGATGTTCGTACTCGAAGTATCGAATACAAACATCAAGACTCAGTTGGAATGACCGACTGTATCGGCGCAGGTTTTCCGCAGTTTCCCTGCGCCCTCGTGCAAATGCGATACAGTATGGGGGGTAACAGCGGCTGCGGCCGTGAACTTTTACAAGTGATTGAAATTCGACAAAAAAATTGATACGAGAGTACTGGCTAGATGGCACACAGAAGCTAAGGCCTTCAAAAGAATATAGGGGATAATAAAAATTAAAAAAAAAAAACATTCGTGCCGTTGTCACCCGGCTCTGATCACCCGTCGCAAGTCGATAGACTAGGTGATCGCAGTGTACACTATGCGTGATTATCTTTTGAGCGAGCAACTCTCCGACGGTTTTGGAATATTCGGAGAAACTTCACAGAATCGGCATGCACGCCCTTTTGACGTATGCAAGATCTAGAATTTTTTATATCCAACAGAACGGATGCTGCAAACATTTAAACGCCTATGATGGTTTCCGCGACAGTTTATAATATTCGATTTCCTTTATTTTTCGGAAGATTTTGACCGAAATTCGAGTGTACGCCAAATCGTTTATGTTATTAATACAGTCCTGTATGATTTGAAGCATACGCGTCGCATAGTAACGACGAATAGTGAAAACTAAGAAATTGAGTATTTATGTCGGTAAATGAGGCATTCTTTGTCAACCGGGCTACTTTTTTCGGTTGACCTCTCGGATGTTTTTTAAAATTTGCCAGTTTGAAGCACTACTTGAGAGAGGCTTCTGTGATTTTTTTTCGATTTTTAAAGTGCACCCTTCAGGATGTACTTTTTTTTTGTTAATATCAGTGTTTCTCAGAAAATATTGGTCACTCAAAAAATTCTTAGGAACATCAACTTTTTTATTTGTCATCAACTTTCGAATGACGTTAGAGTCATCATTATCCCGGTACGGGAAAATTCATTTTTTATTTAAAAAAAAATGTAAATCGTGAAGGGTGCCCTTTTAAAATTCTAAAAAAAAATTCAGAAGCACCTCTCGATCAAAAAAAGTGGCTCAGTTGATAAAGAATGCCTCAAATCCGGAGGGTCCAGCAGCCCCTTAAGGGTGCGTTACGATAAGTAAGATTGGTGCGTGTCGAAGAGTGGACCGATGCGTCCGATCTACCGTCGGAGCTATCGCGGGAAGGAAAAAAAAATCGACGAAAAAATATTATCGAAATGAAACCATGTCTTCAAACACAGAGTTAAAATACATGGTGCATTAAAGGGTTAACGGTGGGTCACCGTAAATAAAATCGGTGCGGAACGGAGGGTTGACCGACGCATCCGGTCTGCCGTCGTAGGGATTGCGGGAAGGGACAATGAGTCCTCGTGAGTATCGGCGATTTTAAGGCGCCTTGTCCGAGATTCTGAGAGATTCGTGCACCGAACGGGGTGTACGCGGTTCAGGGTTCCATCGTGAAGAGCCGATACGGAGGAAGGAAAAAAGGTTCGCAGCAGTAGGAAAAACGGCAGCACCGGGCGTCATAACTTACCCCCTTAGCGTCTTGCAGAGGAGGCTTTCGGGCTCCCGCAGGATCCTAAAGAGCTGTAACGACTTCAGCATCCCTCGTTCGCCTCGAACTAACGGGTATCCCTGTAAAGAGTTTAACCGATTTCTTGGTGGAACACGCAACATTTTCGAGCTATCCGGCGGCAGAAGGGATAGGCAGGAGGAGCACGCGGTCAGCGCAGGACGGACCAGAGAGAGAGCAGCCTAAAACTTATTGAGAACACGCGAAAGGTCCGAGAAAACTGTACGTGAAAGGGCTGCGAGGGATATTTATGGGCTGCAGCTGATCCTCAAAAGGCATCGACTTCACTTCTTTTTTTTCCATCGTTCGCATCCCGTTATACTTCCAGAATCGAAGCCGTACAAGAGTTAATGGGGATCAATGGATCCACATCGGTTTTACAAGAAAACCGTGAGTTATGGGTGCGATCGATCGCGCCGCTCTAATTTCATTTTACGTCATTTTCGGAGGCACAAATTCTGAAAAACGTGCCTTATGTATGATGTCGAGGTAAAGCGAAACGGCTGCGAGTGCGCGCGAGACGGCGGCAATTTTCCAACGAATCTTTTTCAATGGTGCTATTTTTTTTGGGCAATCTTCAGATAACTAAACAAAAGTGCATTATAGTTTTCACGCCGCTTCAAGTGACGCTGAAATTAAAAAAAATATGAATGAAAAAAATTTTCATCAAGGTATTACTCATCCCCGAGTCAATATTTTTTTGTTGCGTTCAGTGTAATCGAAAATTTCACCTCAGCCATAAAAATAATTTATTTCACGTGCGTCCCGTAAATAAATATTTATTTCATTTAAATCAACCTTTATTTAAATTATATAAATATTTATTTAGTAGTAGTAAAAGGCATTTATCGACCTCCCATAGAATGCTAGATCTATTATTGTCTGGAATCCTTTTTTAAATTATGATGCTATATGGTGGGCCAATAGGCCATTGACCGAAATCCTTAAGCCTGGTTGTTCCATATTTATTTAATTTAAATAAATTCCTCAATTTAAATATTCATTTATTTTAAGTAAATATTTATTTGAACACAATAAATATTTATTTGCGAGTGTCCATGAAATAAATAATTTTTCTGGGTGTTCTTGTAGTCGCGACCGAACCATCGTTTTTTTTTTTTTTTTTTTTTTTTTGTGTAACGAGAACTTTGTACTCGCAATGGTAAAGTGGAGAAACGGTAGAGAACAACCGAGTCCGCACTCGACATGCGGCCGGATTAAGTGCCGTCGAGAATGCACAAGGTTCCGTGGTTCTCTCGTCTCGTCGTGTAATTCGGTACGAAAATCCTGATCGCGTTTCACGATCTACCACCTCCGAATGTGGTTCGTCCGCAACGCTCGCTATCGAAGCGCGAGAGACTCGTTGCGTGCGTCAAAGAAACTTTTCCTTCGCTATTACCGCAGCTACGGCTTTGGACACTTCAGCTTTTTTTTTTTTTTTTTTTTCTCTTGCCCTTCATCGAAAATACCTATGTAGGGTTGTTTGTGTGTATCAATCGATCCACCCCGTGGCGCGGGAGTCCCGACGGATCAAAGGGTTTCGCTTCGATCGGCGAACCGACCAGCTTCCACAAATGCGATTACACGTCGCAAAGGATTCACGGACCGCGGCGCGAACTTCTCTCTCTGGGTCGATACACTAAGGTTTGTATATGGATCTATCGAACCGCAGAAAGAATTACTTACCAAACTTTCACTCCTAGGATAAATCCTTTCTCCTCCCTTAAAGAGTTCCTGCACCGAAAAAAAAAAAAAAAACAACAACAACAACAAATAAATAAAATGTGAATGAGTCGAGAAGAATTTGCTTGTGAGCTGCCAAAAAATATATTGCTATTTCAACTCGTACAGTTTCATGTAATATCGAAACCAAAACGTATCTTCTTATTTTTGTTCCGTTATTGTTTCAATCTCATCCTAATGCGAACCCACAGTTGGTGAGAATTATAATTTCATTTCATTTCAAATAACAATATATTTTTTAACCATTTTTTTTGTAACTGTCTTACACGGAGAAAAGAAAATTGTTGGGACAACAAGAATTTTCAATCTCATCCTAATGCGAACCAACAATTGGTGAGAATTATAATTTCATTTGAAATAACGATATATTTTTTAACAATTTTTTTTTGTAACTGTCTTACACGGAGAAAATGAAATTGTTGGGACAACAAGAATTTTGTTACCATAACTGAGTTACCTGGTTAACATAGGGACAACAAAATAATTTCCTGTGGCAGCAAATACTTTGCTGTAGCAGCTAAATATGTTTGCTGCCACAACAGTAAATTATTAACGATCTACATTTTGTTAGAGAAACAGAACTATTTTTCTGCAATCCGCAATCGATATTCATCCAAAACACTGAAAGGCTTCTTCATCACGTTTTCTTCAGGTTGTCAGAAAAAATTCATCGAATAAATATATCCTTCGTGAAATTGATAAAAAAAAATCTCGTCCACGAGCGATGCGGATGAAAAATAATACGGTTTTAGAAAACTCATCGTTCATTCGACCCTCGAAGTTAAAAGATTCAACTTTTATTTACAATGTTTTTCGAACGTCGTATGTCACAGTGCCGATAAAAAAAGGTCTTCGGTTCATATATATGAGCCTCAATTTCACCGGTGTCTGTGGAAGCCACGATAAATGCCCGCGTTAAGGTGGCGCATAGGTGACGCGATAATCTCGTTCTTACGGCTGGAAAATATGTGTTTTATATCTCGACTCGCGAGAAAGTATCTTTATTGATGTTATACGAGCCTCACGAGGAGGCACAATAGTCTTCCGCAGCCTATGGTATTATCCGTTCTTACGGCTGTGAATCGAGGTGTCCCGTATCGTAGAATTTCTCTTCCGTAATACGTATATAAACATAGCGTAACATCCTGGCGATGTTCGTCGTCGTCGTCGAGATCGCTCTACACCACGTACCAACCTCTCTCGTAAAGTATGTAGAGCTCGCGCGTACTAACTCGATCGAGCTTTCCCTCTCTCCTTATGTGATAAGGCGAATTTATATAGAACCTCTTCCACCATCTCCGTACAACAGCGGCGACACGCCGAGTGGATTCTCGACACCTTTGTATCGCAAAATATGTTCTTCCCGAACGCATCAAACTACTCCAGAGTCGCGCTCGATGAAACGACGTGTTTCTTCCGCGTGACAGAAAAAAAAAAGAGGGTACAGTTTTGAGTGATCGAGGCACAAGTGGCGAATGTAACCCACGCCGATTTGCGCGTCAATCAATTATGGAAGTGGAAAATAAAAATTAGCAATAAGAAACAAACAGGAATTTCGAATTTTGATCAGACACTTTGTTGCCGAACGATAAAAAAAAAATGATGTTACATTAAAAAATGTTATAAATTCACTTTTGAAAAGCAAAGGAGAGATTATACTTGATGGACGTTTAGATCGAACACACCCTAGCTGTTTTTAATCGTGTCGATGAAGATTCCCTCGCGCTTGTTTTAACGCTTAGATGCCATCTTCGCAACAACAAAAATATTTTACGGTTTTGGATGTTTGCAGATAAATTTTGAAAGGCGAAGGGGGGATTGTGTTCCGGGATTTCTTCAGACTACACTTCGGATCGGACATACCCAAGCACTGTTTTTTTTTTTTCGACGGAAGCCATTCGTCAATATCGCCGCACTGCACGAGAGCTTTCGGCTCGCCACAGCTGGATGCAACCTCGAGGACCTGGCTGTATTTTGCTTGAACCATGGTGCACGCAGGAAGTCGACGATCCGGTCACGGAGAAAACCTTTCGAGGTCGGATAGTCTCTCGCTGTTCGGGCTAACCGTGCCATATGACACAAATGTGCGGCAACTCCACTGTGCGCACTTCTTCGATTTTTCTTGTAATTCGAGATGAGTTCCCGACGGGAAGGACAAAAACATCGTGAATCCGTAAATTACGATGCAACCTGCTGGAGTCGAGATTTTCATTAATTGTCATTTATTTATTTTTATTCGTGAAAAGCTGGTTTCGAGCCAGATACAGTAAAAGCGCGCACGCATAGCCAGGTAACATTTTACTGGCAGTAATGCAACGACAGGATAAAAATAAAGCACGGAGTGAAGAACTGCAGTACACTGAAAGTGCACTGGCAATAAAAGTTACATTGTCGTACGACGGTTAAGGTATCGGGCGACTCCGAGAGGGTTTAATGGGAAAACGCAACGGTGAGCGAGGTTTTTCAAGGAATTTACGAGAATGTGTATTACGGTTTGCAGTAAGAGTAAACAGGAAAAGTAACAAGTACAATGTACGTACGAAAAAAAACATAAAAGAATAATAATAAAAAACGAATAAAAAATGTAAATAAATATAAACTAATAACATTAGTTACATTTTTTTATTGCTCCGAATTCAATCGAATATACACGAATGGTCATTAATTCAACACCCGTGCACATAGAATAAGATATTTTATCCAGAAAATATGTTTCTCTAAAAATGGCCCTTGGTATCAAAATTTCGGTAAACGCGATTTTTTTCTGTGCAAGCTTTTGCCGCAGAAAATCTTTCGCAAAATGTGTCACGCATCGCCATCTTTTTCTCCTTAAAAACGACTACCGAAAAGTAATTTTGTACTCGGACACACCGGGTGTGAAAGTTTCACCCAAAAATTCCCTTAAATCCCCAAAAAAAAAAAAAAGAAAGTAACAGTCGAGAGTCACTTCTCTCGAATCCTTAAGCCAAAGAGCGAACCCTTTCTTCATCAACGCAGCCACCGAGGCATCCGAGACGCTTTCCCTCATTGTTCCCCGCGGACCAACAAAAGACATGAAAACCGAGCCCTCGCTTTGACGTAGAGTTAAAAAAAAGAGGAACAAAAGAATTATTAATTGTTCCTTTCCGTGCCTATGCGCGGGATGGCGTCGTCGCATAAGAAGATTCGGGACCGAGTCGTTCGGTGTTTCAAGTAATCTCGAGGCGTCAAGGGGGTTCGCCGGATGGTCCTCGACTCCTCAGTCGTTTCGTTGCTTCAGCGGGGATAAAAAAAAATTCTAAAGCCTCCTCTGTGCCATTTTATTTTTTTTCCTTCGTTCCGTTCGTCCCCGCCTTCGAGAGAGGCGAGAATCCTTTGAGTATCGTCCGGATTCCTGGATTTTTGTCACCATGAGTTTGACCAGAAGCCTGCGGCGTTACTGGATCGAGGCGATGGCGGGGGCACAGAAATGGTCGAACGGTCATTCCTGACCCCCCTCTGAACGACCTCTTTGATTTATCGTTAAACGGTCGTGAGGCATGTGACGCACAGAACAGAAGCGTAGAGAACGCAAGAGGACCGTCGCATGTTCCAGTTCTCCTTTTGCCGGACGTATAAGTGTGCAACCCTTACCTAACTCAACGAGAAAATTCGGGATGGTCCCACGCGGTGCGTGTGCAGTTGCAGTTGTACGAGAGAAAAAAAAAGAAGCGGAGGAAGAAGAAGAGTGAACGCGCAAGCGCGTGGGACCACCGCAAGCAATAACGAGAACCATTCAGGAAATACGGCATTGTTCGCTCGCGAGGCTAAAGGCTTTTTTCAGTCCCAAAGGATCTTCTGGGGTCCGCATGCGCTCGGCCTCATGTCCGCAGATCCAGTTTCTCGAAAGAAGAAACCCGGTAATGTCACCATTTTTTCTTCGGCCTCTACTGGCGGGGTCTTTTTGCAAGTGTGCCAGGCAGTGAGAAAGCGAAATGAAGGTAAAAAAAAGTTTGTACATGTAACCAAAAAAGTCTTCATGACAAACTTCCCCAAATGTCCTCAATCTTCTCGTTTATTTTACAATAACGAGATTAATTTTACAATAATTTTACAATAACGAGATTAATTTTACAATAATTTTACAATAACGAGATTAATTTTACAATAATTTTACAATAACGAGATTAATTTTACAATAATTTTACAATAACGAGATTAATTTTACAATAATTTTACAATAACGAGATTAATTTTACAATAATTTTACAATAACGAGATTAATTTTACAATAATTTTACAATAACGAGATTAATTTTACAATAATTTTACAATAACGAGATTAATTTTACAATAATTTTACAATAACGAGATTAATTTTACAATAATTTTACAATAACGAGACAACGAGAACAAACGTTCTCGTTAATTTTATAATTTTTTTTGCTGTTGTTCATGTTCATGTTACATGTTCATGTTCATGTTACATTTTTTTCAGTTGAAAATATGGTTATCTCCTTCGGTCGGTAACAAAAACTGTAATTTATTTTTCTCAAGGCTGCTGAATCTTTCCGAGGAAAACCAAATTAATAGCGTCCACTGAATTGTTAAATGAAGATGCTAATAATTTGCCTTTAGCCCGAAAAGTTGAATACCGTTGGCAAAAAATGGATTACAGTTTTGTTACCGATTGAGTCCTTTTCACGTCGCTCCAAGAGCGCGCCTATGACCAAATTGAAGTTTCCATCGGCTTCTAGCCGATAAATACTTGTAATTATATATTTTATTCAAAAATATTTAGGTTATTATTTATTCATTAGAAAAATGTATCCTTTTATTTTTATTTTGCAAAGTATGAGCCGTTTAAAATTCAATGGAGATAAATCTTAAATACAATACTAAAATTAATGTTTATAAGACTTTTCAACAAATAAATAATTATTAATATTGCCAAAAGGGAGAATAATGGTGCATTACTCATTTTCTTTTACAAATCTCAAATGTTAGTTTTATTTTTTGTCGAGGTTCGAGATTCGTTTAAAATCGAGACTAATCGTTATAAATAAATGTATTAGCAGGAACATAAAAATCAGATAATATAAAGTTCAAATATCCTTATGACAAAACATACATATGAATAAAATCCTCAGTGATGTAACAAAATTATGATAAATAAAAATAATACATGGAAATACGAGTCCGATGCTAATAAATTAGTCTAAATCAAATAAAGACATAAAATTAATACCCTAAATATAAACGCGAATGAGAGAGTGAGTAATATTTTTGTATAAACTTTGAGCGTCAATGATGAAGAATAAAGTTAAAAATTCGTCCCCGACAGGCCACATTGCTGTCGTAGAAAATTTTACAGTCACACGCAAATAAGTCGTTGTACTTAGCTTATTCGCCACGATAATGAAGAAAGAAGAAAATTAGTTCCTCAGTGGTCGGTCTCCATCCTCGAAGAATAATACGAAGATTTCTGTTCATCTTCGATAAAAATCCCGGAAGGAAACGTGACGGCGAAGCGAGACAGCCGGACAAGTCTTTGGAACTTGTGATAATACTGATTTCAAAAAGAAACACTGAAAAAAAGGATGGTGTTTCCTACTATAACGAAAAGTTTCCAGGGGCGACGTCTATATAGATAGTTTGTGATAGTATAAACTGAATTGACTAAACTATAATTATAGTTACAACTACAATTTTTGGTCATTGTCGTAACTGTAAAATGTAAACGTCCCCCCTGGGAACTATTTACTATGTAAGTTTTTCTCAGTGAAGGGATCCCTTCAGATTAATTGTTACTTGTGTCGCTGTCCGACAAGGAATGATCCGTTTACGCTTATCTCGCGAATTTTCGGGTGTCGGAAATCACTCGGGCGGAGAGTCCCGTTAGACGAGAGGATAAAGTCCAATCGTCATCTCTTCTCCTATAACTTCGTCTCGCTTGAATTTCTACAATTGTTTCTCTCGATCCTACTCATCCCTCTTTCTCTCTCTATGTTTATATAATCGCTTCAAATTAAAAGTAACCTCTACATACTTCAATCCTGCACCTCATCGACTCATTGTATTGAACCATGCCAGTTAAAAAAAAAATATGGTTTTAGCTGGTTTCGATCTAGCGGCAGGAACAGCATCGCAACATCTGTCGGCAGCGGCGACCGGACAGGCAGACAGACTGACGGAAGCATAGCGCACACTTGCGCAACTGTCGCCCTTCACGGGAATGGAACTATTGTCCAGAATTCCTCGTTCTTGTTTCTGAGTTATCGGACTTCGAATCGATAGGGCGAACGCGTGCCGGGACAGAAAGGGAAAAGAGGCAGCGAAGGATGCGGCTCATCAATAGCCCGCGGAGGAAGGCCTGTTGATCATTACTTAACTGCCTCCGGCCGTACTTATCGATCCTCTTTGATCGGTCAGTCAGATCGCGCCGATAAACGAACCTTTTTTGAGCCACTATACAGCCCAGAACATCGTTCTTTATCTGCTAATTTGAATTTCTCACGGACAAGTTATAACAATGTACAGCAGATCGGAGGTAATTTTTCTACAGCATTTAAAAAATATTTTACCTTTATAATTTTATTTTCTGTTAGTGTACGGTGAATTAATTTTTCATTCAGCATACGCCGAGACATTACATTTTTTGCCTATAAAAAATGCCGACACTTGATTTTCAAGTTACGATGAAAAAAAATGGTTGTTTTTTTAGGAAACTAAAAAAAAAATGACAATGTGTAATGAAATTTTGTGACTTCGATATTCATCCGCGCGCGATAACGTTGATACATGTGTGAGGTCGCAATGGAACGGGGAAACCCGTCACTGGTCTCAAAGCTTGTTATGTCCCAAAGCTCGAGGAAAGTCCGAAGAAAACGCAGTTTTCTTCGGATCTCCCCGCAATCTTGTTAGTTAATAAGCCGTATTTCCGGTATATCACTTCCGGTCGAAAAATGAGATATTCAAACTGTAAGTCACGTATTTCCGTTCTGAAGTGACTTCCGGTCGAAAAATTTGTTTTTGGATCGAAACTGATATCTGAAATTAAAAGATTATATAATTTGCATGCTCGTCAGCTTCCTCGAAAGTGATTGGTTCGGCGGTTGGCACGGAGACAACCGCCGAACCAATCACGTGGGAGGAAGCTGAGAAGCGGGTTTACAATCTTCTAATTTGTGACTTTACATCCTGTCCGGAAAATGAATGTTTCAATCGGAAATATCTCACTTCGGGTTTGAAAACTTAATTTTTCGATCAGAAGTGACGTCGCACTGGAACTACGCCACTTACGTTTTGAAAAATGACAACAAAAAAAAACTCCCCGCAATTAGTTAATAAGCCGTATTTCCGGTATATCACTTCCGGTCGAAAAATGAGATATTCAAACGGTATGTGACGTATTTCCGTTCTGAAGTGACTTCCGGTCGAAAAATTTGTTTTTGGATCGAAACTGATATCACAAATTAAAAGATTATATAATTTGCATGCTCGTCAGCTTCCTCGAAAGTGATTGGTTCGGCGGTTGGCACGGAGACAACCGCCGAACCAATCACGTGGGAGGAAGCTGAGAATCGGGTTTACAATCTTCTAATTTGTGACTTTACATCCTGTCCGGAAAATGAATTTTTCAATCGGAAATATCTCACTTCGGGTTTGAAAACTTAATTTTTCGATCAGAAGTGACGTCGCACTGGAACTACGCCACTTACGTTTTGAAAAATGACAACAAAAAAAAACTCCCCGCAATTAGTTAATAAGCCGTATTTCCGGTATATCACTTCCGGTCGAAAAATGAGATATTCAAACGGTATGTGACGTATTTCCGTTCTGAAGTGACTTCCGGTCGAAAAATTTGTTTTTGGATCGAAACTGATATCACAAATTAAAAGATTATATAATTTGCATGCTCGTCAGCTTCCTCGAAAGTGATTGGTTCGGCGGTTGGCACGGAGACAACCGCCGAACCAATCACGTGGGAGGAAGCTGAGAATCGGGTTTACAATCTTCTAATTTGTGACTTTACATCCTGTCCGGAAAATGAATTTTTCAATCGGAAATATCTCACTTCGGGTTTGAAAACTTAATTTTTCGATCAGAAGTGACGTCGCACTGGAACTACGCCACTTACGTTTTGAAAAATGACAACAAAAAAAAACTCCCCGCAATTAGTTAATAAGCCGTATTTCCGGTATATCACTTCCGGTCGAAAAATGAGATATTCAAACGGTATGTGACGTATTTCCGTTCTGAAGTGACTTCCGGTCGAAAAATTTGTTTTTGGATCGAAACTGATATCACAAATTAAAAGATTATATAATTTGCATGCTCGTCAGCTTCCTCGAAAGTGATTGGTTCGGCGGTTGGCACGGAGACAACCGCCGAACCAATCACGTGGGAGGAAGCTGAGAATCGGGTTTACAATCTTCTAATTTGTGACTTTACATCCTGTCCGGAAAATGAATTTTTCAATCGGAAATATCTCACTTCGGGTTTGAAAACTTAATTTTTCGATCAGAAGTGACGTCGCACTGGAACTACGCCACTTACGTTTTGAAAAATGACAACAAAAAAAAACTCCCCGCAATTAGTTAATAAGCCGTATTTCCGGTATATCACTTCCGGTCGAAAAATGAGATATTCAAACGGTATGTGACGTATTTCCGTTCTGAAGTGACTTCCGGTCGAAAAATTTGTTTTTGGATCGAAACTGATATCACAAATTAAAAGATTATATAATTTGCATGCTCGTCAGCTTCCTCGAAAGTGATTGGTTCGGCGGTTGGCACGGAGACAACCGCCGAACCAATCACGTGGGAGGAAGCTGAGAATCGGGTTTACAATCTTCTAATTTGTGACTTTACATCCTGTCCGGAAAATGAATTTTTCAATCGGAATTATCTCACTTCGGGTTTGAAAACTTAATTTTTCGATCAAAAGTGACGTCGCTCTGGAAATACGCCACTTACGTTTGGAAAGAAGACAAAAAAACTCCCCGCTATCTTTTTAGTTAATAAGCCGTATTTCCGGTATATCACTTCCGGTCGAAAAATGAGATTTTCAAACGGTAAGTGACGTATTTCCGTTCTGAAGTGACTTCCGGTCGAAAAATTTGTTTTTGGATCGAAACTGATATCACAAATTAAAAGATTATATAATTTGCATGCTCGTCAGCTTCCTCGAAAGTGATTGGTTCGGCGGTTGGCACGGAGACAACCGCCGAACCAATCACGTGGGAGGAAGCTGAGAAGCGGGTTTACAATCTTCTAATTTGTGACTTTACATCCTGTCCGGAAAATGAATTTTTCAACCGGAAATATCTCACTTCGGGTTTGAAAACTTAATTTTTCGATCAGAAGTGATGTCGCTCTGGAAATACGCGACTTACGTTTGGAAAGAAGACAAAAAAAACTCCCCGCTATCTTTTTAGTTAATAAGCCGTATTTCCGGTATATCACTTCCGGTCGAAAAATGAGATTTTCAAACGGTAAGTGACGTATTTCCGTTCTGAAGTGACTTCCGGTCGAAAAATTTGTTTTTGGATCGAAACTGATATCACAAATTAAAAGATTATATAATTTGCATGCTCGTCAGCTTCCTCGAAAGTGATTGGTTCGGCGGTTGGCACGGAGACAACCGCCGAACCAATCACGTGGGAGGAAGCTGAGAATCGGGTTTACAATCTTCTAATTTGTGACTTTACATCCTGTCCGGAAAATGAATTTTTCAATCGGAAATATCTCACTTCGGGTTTGAAAACTTAATTTTTCGATCAGAAGTGACGTCGCACTGGAACTACGCCACTTACGTTTTGAAAAATGACAACAAAAAAAAACTCCCCGCAATTAGTTAATAAGCCGTATTTCCGGTATATCACTTCCGGTCGAAAAATGAGATATTCAAACGGTATGTGACATATTTCCGTTCTGAAGTGACTTCCGGTCGAAAAATTTGTTTTTGGATCGAAACTGATATCACAAATTAAAAGATTATATAATTTGCATGCTCGTCAGCTTCCTCGAAAGTGATTGGTTCGGCGGTTGGCACGGAGACAACCGCCGAACCAATCACGTGGGAGGAAGCTGAGAATCGGGTTTACAATCTTCTAATTTGTGACTTTACATCCTGTCCGGAAAATGAATTTTTCAATCGGAATTATCTCACTTCGGGTTTGAAAACTTAATTTTTCGATCAAAAGTGACGTCGCTCTGGAAATACGCCACTTACGTTTGGAAAGAAGACAAAAAAACTCCCCGCTATCTTTTTAGTTAATAAGCCGTATTTCCGGTATATCACTTCCGGTCGAAAAATGAGATTTTCAAACGGTAAGTGACGTATTTCCGTTCTGAAGTGACTTCCGGTCGAAAAATTTGTTTTTGGATCGAAACTGATATCACAAATTAAAAGATTATATAATTTGCATGCTCGTCAGCTTCCTCGAAAGTGATTGGTTCGGCGGTTGGCACGGAGACAACCGCCGAACCAATCACGTGGGAGGAAGCTGAGAAGCGGGTTTACAATCTTCTAATTTGTGACTTTACATCCTGTCCGGAAAATGAATTTTTCAACCGGAAATATCTCACTTCGGGTTTGAAAACTTAATTTTTCGATCAGAAGTGATGTCGCTCTGGAAATACGCGACTTACGTTTGGAAAGAAGACAAAAAAAACTCCCCGCTATCTTTTTAGTTAATAAGCCGTATTTCCGGTATATCACTTCCGGTCGAAAAATGAGATTTTCAAACGGTAAGTGACGTATTTCCGTTCTGAAGTGACTTCCGGTCGAAAAATTTGTTTTTGGATCGAAACTGATATCACAAATTAAAAGATTATATAATTTGCATGCTCGTCAGCTTCCTCGAAAGTGATTGGTTCGGCGGTTGGCACGGAGACAACCGCCGAACCAATCACGTGGGAGGAAGCTGAGAAGCGGGTTTACAATCTTCTAATTTGTGACTTTACATCCTGTCCGGAAAATGAATTTTTCAACCGGAAATATCTCACTTCGGGTTTGAAAACTTAATTTTTCGATCAGAAGTGATGTCGCTCTGGAAATACGCGACTTACGTTTGGAAAGAAGACAAAAAAAACTCCCCGCTATCTTTTTAGTTAATAAGCCGTATTTCCGGTATATCACTTCCGGTCGAAAAATGAGATTTTCAAACGGTAAGTGACGCATTTCCGTTCTGAAGTGACTTCCGGTCGAAAAATTTGTTTTTGGATCGAAACTGATATCACAAATTAAAAGATTATATAATTTGCATGCTCGTCAGCTTCCTCGAAAGTGATTGGTTCGGCGGTTGGCACGGAGACAACCGCCGAACCAATCACGTGGGAGGAAGCTGAGAATCGGGTTTACAATCTTCTAATTTGTGACTTTACATCCTGTCCGGAAAATGAATTTTTCAATCGGAAATATCTCACTTCGGGTTTGAAAACTTAATTTTTCGATCAGAAGTGACGTCGCACTGGAACTACGCCACTTACGTTTTGAAAAATGACAACAAAAAAAAACTCCCCGCAATTAGTTAATAAGCCGTATTTCCGGTATATCACTTCCGGTCGAAAAATGAGATATTCAAACGGTATGTGACGTATTTCCGTTCTGAAGTGACTTCCGGTCGAAAAATTTGTTTTTGGATCGAAACTGATATCACAAATTAAAAGATTATATAATTTGCATGCTCCTCAGCTTCCTCGAAAGTGATTGGTTCGGCGGTTGGCACGGAGACAACCGCCGAACCAATCACGTGGGAGGAAGCTGAGAATCGGGTTTACAATCTTCTAATTTGTGACTTTACATCCTGTCCGGAAAATGAATTTTTCAATCGGAAATATCTCACTTCGGGTTTGAAAACTTAATTTTTCGATTAAAAGTGACGTCGCTCTGGAAATACGCCACTTACGTTTGAAAAGAAGACAAAAAAAACTCCCCGCTATCTTTTTAGTTAATAAGCCGTATTTCCGGTATATCACTTCCGGCCGAAAAATGAGATTTTCAAACGGTAAGTGACGTATTTCCGTTCTGAAGTGACTTCCGGTCGAAAAATTTGTTATTGGATCGAAACTGATATCACAAATTAAAAGATTATATAATTTGCATGCTCGTCAGCTTCCTCGAAAGTGATTGGTTCGGCGGTTGGCACGGAGACAACCGCCGAACCAATCACGTGGGAGGAAGCTGAGAATCGGGTTTACAATCTTCTAATTTGTGACTTTACATCCTGTCCGGAAAATGAATTTTTCAATCGGAAATATCTCACTTCGGGTTTGAAAACTTAATTTTTCGATCAAAAGTGACGTCGCTCTGGAAATACGCCACTTACGTTTGGAAAGCGAACAAAAAAAACTCCCCGCTATCTTGTTAGTTAATAAGCCGTATTTCCGGTATGATATCATTTCCGGTCGAAAAATAAGATTTTCAAACTGTAAGTGACGTATTTCCGTTCTGAAGTGACTTCCGGTTGAAAAATTTGTTTTTGGATCGAAACTGATATCACAAATTAAAAGATTATATAATTTGCATGCTCGTCAGCTTCCTCGAAAGTGATTGGTTCGGCGGTTAGCACGGTGACAACCGCCGAACCAATCACTTTCGAGGAAGCTGACGAGCATGCAAATTATATAATATTTTAATATGTGATATGAGTTTCAGTCCAAACACAAATTTTTCGACCGGAAGTCACTTCAAAACGGAAATACGTCACTTACAGTTTGAAAATCTCATTTTTCGACCGGAAGTGATATCATACCGGAAATACGGCTTATTAACTGATTGCGGGGAGTTTTTTTTGTCTTTTTTTAAAACGTAAGTAGCGTAGTTCCAGTGCGACGTCACTTTTGATCGAAAAATTAAGTTTTCAAACCCGAAGTGAGATATTTCCGATTGAAAAATTCATTTTCCGGACAGGATGTAAAGTCACAAATTAGAAGATTGTAAACCCGATTCTCAGCTTCCTCCCACGTGATTGGTTCGGCGGTTGTCTCCGTGCCAACCGCCGAACCAATCACTTTCGAGGAAGCTGACGAGCATGCAAATTATATAATCTTTTAATTTGTGATATCAGTTTCGATCCAAAAACAAATTTTTCGACCGGAAGTCACTTCAGAACGGAAATACGTCACATACCGTTTGAAAATCTCATTTTTCTACCGGAAGTGATATACCGGAAATACGGCTTATTAACTAAAAAGATAGCGGGGAGTTTTTTTTGTTCTCTTTCCAAACGTAAGTGGCGTATTTCCAGAGCGACGTCACTTTTGATCGAAAAATTAAGTTTTCAAACCCGAAGTGAGATATTTCCGATTGAAAAATTCATTTTCCGGACAGGATGTAAAGTCACAAATTAGAAGATTGTAAACCCGATTCTCAGCTTCCTCCCACGTGATTGGTTCGGCGGTTGTCTCCGTGCCAACCGCCGAACCAATCACTTTCGAGGAAGCTGACGAGCATGCAAATTATATAATCTTTTAATTTGTGATATCAGTTTCGATCCAAAAACAAATTTTTCGACCGGAAGTCACTTCAGAACGGAAATACGTCATATACCGTTTGAAAATCTCATTTTTCGACCGGAAGTGATATACCGGAAATACGGCTTATTAACTAAAAAGATAGCGGGGAGTTTTTTTTGTTCTCTTTCCAAACGTAAGTGGCGTATTTTCAGAGCGACGTCACTTTTGATCGAAAAATTAAGTTTTCAAACCCGAAGTGAGATATTTCCGATTGAAAAATTCATTTTCCGGACAGGATGTAAAGTCACAAATTAGAAGATTGTAAACCCGATTCTCAGCTTCCTCCCACGTGATTGGTTCGGCGGTTGTCTCCGTGCCAACCGCCGAACCAATCACTTTCGAGGAAGCTGACGAGCATGCAAATTATATAATCTTTTAATTTGTGATATCAGTTTCGATCCAAAAACAAATTTTTCGACCGGAAGTCACTTCAGAACGGAAATACGTCACATACCGTTTGAAAATCTCATTTTTCGACCGGAAGTGATATACCGGAAATACGGCTTATTAACTAAAAAGATAGCGGGGAGTTTTTTTTGTTCTCTTTCCAAACGTAAGTCGCGTATTTCCAGAGCGACATCACTTCTGATCGAAAAATTAAGTTTTCAAACCCGAAGTGAGATATTTCCGGTTGAAAAATTCATTTTCCGGACAGGATGTAAAGTCACAAATTAGAAGATTGTAAACCCGCTTCTCAGCTTCCTCCCACGTGATTGGTTCGGCGGTTGTCTCCGTGCCAACCGCCGAACCAATCACTTTCGAGGAAGCTGACGAGCATGCAAATTATATAATCTTTTAATTTGTGATATCAGTTTCGATCCAAAAACAAATTTTTCGACCGGAAGTCACTTCAGAACGGAAATACGTCACATACCGTTTGAAAATCTCATTTTTCTACCGGAAGTGATATACCGGAAATACGGCTTATTAACTAAAAAGATAGCGGGGAGTTTTTTTTGTTCTCTTTCCAAACGTAAGTGGCGTATTTCCAGAGCGACGTCACTTTTGATCGAAAAATTAAGTTTTCAAACCCGAAGTGAGATATTTCCGATTGAAAAATTCATTTTCCGGACAGGATGTAAAGTCACAAATTAGAAGATTGTAAACCCGATTCTCAGCTTCCTCCCACGTGATTGGTTCGGCGGTTGTCTCCGTGCCAACCGCCGAACCAATCACTTTCGAGGAAGCTGACGAGCATGCAAATTATATAATCTTTTAATTTGTGATATCAGTTTCGATCCAAAAACAAATTTTTCGACCGGAAGTCACTTCAGAACGGAAATACGTCACATACCGTTTGAAAATCTCATTTTTCTACCGGAAGTGATATACCGGAAATACGGCTTATTAACTAAAAAGATAGCGGGGAGTTTTTTTTGTTCTCTTTCCAAACGTAAGTGGCGTATTTCCAGAGCGACGTCACTTTTGATCGAAAAATTAAGTTCTCAAACCCGAAGCGAGATATTTCCGATTGAAAAATTCATTTTCCGGACAGGATGTAAAGTCACAAATTAGAAGATTGTAAACCCGATTCTCAGCTTCCTCCCACGTGATTGGTTCGGCGGTTGTCTCCGTGCCAACCGCCGAACCAATCACTTTCGAGGAAGCTGACGAGCATGCAAATTATATAATCTTTTAATTTGTGATATCAGTTTCGATCCAAAAACAAATTTTTCGACCGGAAGTCACTTCAGAACGGAAATACGTCACATACCGTTTGAAAATCTCATTTTTCGACCGGAAGTGATATACCGGAAATACGGCTTATTAACTAAAAAGATAGCGGGGAGTTTTTTTTGTTCTCTTTCCAAACGTAAGTCGCGTATTTTCAGAGCGACGTCACTTTTGATCGAAAAATTAAGTTTTCAAACCCGAAGTGAGATATTTCCGATTGAAAAATTCATTTTCCGGACAGGATGTAAAGTCACAAATTAGAAGATTGTAAACCCGATTCTCAGCTTCCTCCCACGTGATTGGTTCGGCGGTTGTCTCCGTGCCAACCGCCGAACCAATCACTTTCGAGGAAGCTGACGAGCATGCAAATTATATAATCTTTTAATTTGTGATATCAGTTTCGATCCAAAAACAAATTTTTCGACCGGAAGTCACTTCAGAACGGAAATACGTCACATACCGTTTGAAAATCTCATTTTTCGACCGGAAGTGATATACCGGAAATACGGCTTATTAACTAAAAAGATAGCGGGGAGTTTTTTTTGTTCTCT
This sequence comes from Exephanes ischioxanthus, assembly GCA_958510785.1. NCBI lineage: Eukaryota > Metazoa > Arthropoda > Insecta > Hymenoptera > Ichneumonidae > Exephanes > Exephanes ischioxanthus. The sequence goes on from OY294025.1 coordinate 8,454,365, forward strand.
TTCCAAACGTAAGTGGCGTATTTCCAGAGCGACGTCACTTTTGATCGAAAAATTAAGTTTTCAAACCCGAAGTGAGATATTTCCGATTGAAAAATTCATTTTCCGGACAGGATGTAAAGTCACAAATTAGAAGATTGTAAACCCGATTCTCAGCTTCCTCCCACGTGATTGGTTCGGCGGTTGTCTCCGTGCCAACCGCCGAACCAATCACTTTCGAGGAAGCTGACGAGCATGCAAATTATATAATCTTTTAATTTGTGATATCAGTTTCGATCCAAAAACAAATTTTTCGACCGGAAGTCACTTCAGAACGGAAATACGTCATATACCGTTTGAAAATCTCATTTTTCGACCGGAAGTGATATACCGGAAATACGGCTTATTAACTAAAAAGATAGCGGGGAGTTTTTTTTGTTCTCTTTCCAAACGTAAGTGGCGTATTTTCAGAGCGACGTCACTTTTGATCGAAAAATTAAGTTTTCAAACCCGAAGTGAGATATTTCCGATTGAAAAATTCATTTTCCGGACAGGATGTAAAGTCACAAATTAGAAGATTGTAAACCCGATTCTCAGCTTCCTCCCACGTGATTGGTTCGGCGGTTGTCTCCGTGCCAACCGCCGAACCAATCACTTTCGAGGAAGCTGACGAGCATGCAAATTATATAATCTTTTAATTTGTGATATCAGTTTCGATCCAAAAACAAATTTTTCGACCGGAAGTCACTTCAGAACGGAAATACGTCACATACCGTTTGAAAATCTCATTTTTCGACCGGAAGTGATATACCGGAAATACGGCTTATTAACTAAAAAGATAGCGGGGAGTTTTTTTTGTTCTCTTTCCAAACGTAAGTCGCGTATTTCCAGAGCGACATCACTTCTGATCGAAAAATTAAGTTTTCAAACCCGAAGTGAGATATTTCCGGTTGAAAAATTCATTTTCCGGACAGGATGTAAAGTCACAAATTAGAAGATTGTAAACCCGCTTCTCAGCTTCCTCCCACGTGATTGGTTCGGCGGTTGTCTCCGTGCCAACCGCCGAACCAATCACTTTCGAGGAAGCTGACGAGCATGCAAATTATATAATCTTTTAATTTGTGATATCAGTTTCGATCCAAAAACAAATTTTTCGACCGGAAGTCACTTCAGAACGGAAATACGTCACATACCGTTTGAAAATCTCATTTTTCGACCGGAAGTGATATACCGGAAATACGGCTTATTAACTAAAAAGATAGCGGGGAGTTTTTTTTGTTCTCTTTCCAAACGTAAGTGGCGTATTTTCAGAGCGACGTCACTTTTGATCGAAAAATTAAGTTTTCAAACCCGAAGTGAGATATTTCCGATTGAAAAATTCATTTTCCGGACAGGATGTAAAGTCACAAATTAGAAGATTGTAAACCCGATTCTCAGCTTCCTCCCACGTGATTGGTTCGGCGGTTGTCTCCGTGCCAACCGCCGAACCAATCACTTTCGAGGAAGCTGACGAGCATGCAAATTATATAATCTTTTAATTTGTGATATCAGTTTCGATCCAAAAACAAATTTTTCGACCGGAAGTCACTTCAGAACGGAAATACGTCACATACCGTTTGAAAATCTCATTTTTCGACCGGAAGTGATATACCGGAAATACGGCTTATTAACTAAAAAGATAGCGGGGAGTTTTTTTTGTTCTCTTTCCAAACGTAAGTCGCGTATTTCCAGAGCGACATCACTTCTGATCGAAAAATTAAGTTTTCAAACCCGAAGTGAGATATTTCCGGTTGAAAAATTCATTTTCCGGACAGGATGTAAAGTCACAAATTAGAAGATTGTAAACCCGCTTCTCAGCTTCCTCCCACGTGATTGGTTCGGCGGTTGTCTCCGTGCCAACCGCCGAACCAATCACTTTCGAGGAAGCTGACGAGCATGCAAATTATATAATCTTTTAATTTGTGATATCAGTTTCGATCCAAAAACAAATTTTTCGACCGGAAGTCACTTCAGAACGGAAATACGTCACATACCGTTTGAAAATCTCATTTTTCTACCGGAAGTGATATACCGGAAATACGGCTTATTAACTAAAAAGATAGCGGGGAGTTTTTTTTGTTCTCTTTCCAAACGTAAGTGGCGTATTTCCAGAGCGACGTCACTTTTGATCGAAAAATTAAGTTTTCAAACCCGAAGTGAGATATTTCCGATTGAAAAATTCATTTTCCGGACAGGATGTAAAGTCACAAATTAGAAGATTGTAAACCCGATTCTCAGCTTCCTCCCACGTGATTGGTTCGGCGGTTGTCTCCGTGCCAACCGCCGAACCAATCACTTTCGAGGAAGCTGACGAGCATGCAAATTATATAATCTTTTAATTTGTGATATCAGTTTCGATCCAAAAACAAATTTTTCGACCGGAAGTCACTTCAGAACGGAAATACGTCACATACCGTTTGAAAATCTCATTTTTCTACCGGAAGTGATATACCGGAAATACGGCTTATTAACTAAAAAGATAGCGGGGAGTTTTTTTTGTTCTCTTTCCAAACGTAAGTGGCGTATTTCCAGAGCGACGTCACTTTTGATCGAAAAATTAAGTTCTCAAACCCGAAGCGAGATATTTCCGATTGAAAAATTCATTTTCCGGACAGGATGTAAAGTCACAAATTAGAAGATTGTAAACCCGATTCTCAGCTTCCTCCCACGTGATTGGTTCGGCGGTTGTCTCCGTGCCAACCGCCGAACCAATCACTTTCGAGGAAGCTGACGAGCATGCAAATTATATAATCTTTTAATTTGTGATATCAGTTTCGATCCAAAAACAAATTTTTCGACCGGAAGTCACTTCAGAACGGAAATACGTCACATACCGTTTGAAAATCTCATTTTTCGACCGGAAGTGATATACCGGAAATACGGCTTATTAACTAAAAAGATAGCGGGGAGTTTTTTTTGTTCTCTTTCCAAACGTAAGTCGCGTATTTTCAGAGCGACGTCACTTTTGATCGAAAAATTAAGTTTTCAAACCCGAAGTGAGATATTTCCGATTGAAAAATTCATTTTCCGGACAGGATGTAAAGTCACAAATTAGAAGATTGTAAACCCGATTCTCAGCTTCCTCCCACGTGATTGGTTCGGCGGTTGTCTCCGTGCCAACCGCCGAACCAATCACTTTCGAGGAAGCTGACGAGCATGCAAATTATATAATCTTTTAATTTGTGATATCAGTTTCGATCCAAAAACAAATTTTTCGACCGGAAGTCACTTCAGAACGGAAATACGTCACATACCGTTTGAAAATCTCATTTTTCGACCGGAAGTGATATACCGGAAATACGGCTTATTAACTAAAAAGATAGCGGGGAGTTTTTTTTGTTCTCTTTCCAAACGTAAGTCGCGTATTTCCAGAGCGACATCACTTCTGATCGAAAAATTAAGTTTTCAAACCCGAAGTGAGATATTTCCGGTTGAAAAATTCATTTTCCGGACAGGATGTAAAGTCACAAATTAGAAGATTGTAAACCCGCTTCTCAGCTTCCTCCCACGTGATTGGTTCGGCGGTTGTCTCCGTGCCAACCGCCGAACCAATCACTTTCGAGGAAGCTGACGAGCATGCAAATTATATAATCTTTTAATTTATGATATCAGTTTCGATCCAAAAACAAATTTTTCGACTGGAAGTCACTTCAGAACGGAAATACGTGACTTACAGTTTGAATATCTCATTTTTCGACCGGAAGTGATATACCGGAAATACGGCTTATTAACTAATTGCGGGGAGTTTTTTTTTGTTGTCATTTTTCAAAACGTAAGTGGCGTAGTTCCAGTGCGACGTCACTTCTGATCGAAAAATTAAGTTTTCGAACCCGAAGTGAGATATTTCCGGTATGAAGTTGCTCAAACCGTCACTGGTCTCAAAGCTTGTTATGTCCCAAAGCTCGAGGAAAGTCCGAAGAAACCGTAGTTTAGTGATAGAAACTAAGTTGGGCGAGCGACGAAGGAAATATACAGAGGAAAAAAAGAGAAGAGAACAAGATTACACAACCGCGCCAAGAACGGGCTCGAAACTATTCACGGTGGATTAAATACGTCAGAAGTTAGTCACGAAAGATCTTATCGTTTTTCCGAGAATTTTTTACACACTAGGAAAACATATGTGCGAGCTGATTATAGTGCGTGTAAACGTCAGACCCCTTGACACCTACTTTTATTAATTAACTCTTCACACGCAACATGTCCTTACAGTGGAATCTTCCGACATAATTATTATTCAACCCTCCGATAACCATCTAATTTATTTATTTACTAATTTTTTTTTTTTTAAGTTAGCCGCTTATTATCCATGGTTTTGAACTTTCAGCTCTCATATTGAAGGATTATTCACACTTTCCATTTTTTTAAATTACATTATTCCCTAATTATCTGCTGACTTAACTCTAGAACTCATGCATCATTTTTTCTACCTTCTAATTCATGACTGGGGTACATATGTACCCCACGTGTTTCTTCAACGTACAAGGGTCCTATGAGCAGTAAATGGGGTTTGCCGCATATGAATCTCTTCGTTTTTTCATAAGGAAGAAAATGGTATGCGGCAAATTTGATTTTCCTGAAGTTTAGGGGGTGGAAATGACCCTTAAAAGCCAAAACGTAACGAGGATTGGTAAAAACCGTACTTTTTGTGAAAAAAGTTGTGGTTTTTTAAAAAAACGGTCCGATTTTCAATTCTCAACGGCCATTTTACAAGGGACTCATCAGGCTATTAGGAAAAAAATAGTTCCATTGCATTTCATTCAAAAAGTGTATTTATTTGGACATCTGAAAATAGGGAAAAGTCGAAAACTTGTAACTCGGAAAAAAAAATCAATCAAAACGCAAACAAAATTGGTTTTGCATGGGTTTTAACATTTATTTTTCTTGAAACATTGTAGGTAATTAAAGATAATGATAATTATTATAAAAACTTATTAAAATAATAAAAAATTATACATAAATAAAATGCTATAAAATTCTATTGTAGTAACTTACATTCGACAGTTCTAACAAAAAAAATCACTTTTTTACATAAAACACTAACGGGAACTCCTGACTGGGGTATTTTCGTACCCCAAGCGCGCAGCGTTGGCGTCCTGTGCTACAGCGAGTAACTGAGGCTACTACCGGCCTCCGCACATCCTCAGATCATGGAACCAAATTATCATGGAGGTCCCAAGTCGATAATCTCAATTTTTACTTTAGGAGTGCTGTTTCAATATCGCCTGGGGTACTTTTGTACCCCATACATGAGTTCTCGTGTTAAACATTACTCGACTTCACACCTTCACCCATGAAGACCGTGCGTCGAGATGGCTTCGCAAACAAAAAAAGAAGAAAAAAAAGACAGAAAAAAAGAAGATGTAGGCGGAAGCTTTCTACGTACGGCTAAGACGACTATGTTTCACAGCGAGTCTTCTGAACAGAAAAAGACGCGAGTTTCTCTCGTGGCTCGTACGAACGCGAAGATCAAGTGTACGAGCGAGAAGATCGTGTCGTCTTCGCCCGCTTCCTCCGCGGCCCCAGCATCTCGAAACCCTCGCAAATTCTCGCTTTAATCTCTGAGTAATTGTCACCGCGCGACAAAGGGAAATGGAGAATGGAGAGCGAGAAGAGATTTCTGAGGAACTGCCCAACCTGCCGACATGCTTCCTTTTCACACCGTGTTCGCTTCTCCTTTTTTTTTTTTTATTCTCCTTCATTCTCCTTTGCTGCATTGCTACTGCTCGAGGTGCTCTGTGCCACTTTGCCGATCCGGCACGACGGCGCCCGCACCTCCCCAGTGGCGATTAATCTTCGATTATAAAACGAGGCTGACAGGCTCGATTCGATCTTTCTCCATTCCTGGTGTTGCGTTTGCACAGTACGAGACTCACAAAATCCGAGATTAACAGTTTTATGACTCGACCTTGGAATGCTGAGCGGGGGGGGGGGGGGAATTGGTGAATGAAAACTTCTCAAAAGCGAAGATTGTTTTTTTAATTTTTTAAAAAAGAATTCCTCATTCATGCGAGTATTTGCTGGAAGACCACAGACGACTTTCGGTCCGTTGAAAATGAATGAATAATTCATTTTCAATGTAGAAAATGGATGTGGAAGCGAAACATATTTTTCACTCAAACTTCCGGTTGACGAAAAAAATGCTAACTGATTCGTTTTCAATGCAGAAACAGTACGTGGAATTATGTCACCGAACTATGTAGGGGAGAGCGGGGCAAAATGGCACACCGGGGGAAAACGGGATAATGAGACAAAACGCAATTTTCCAATAACTTTTGGATGGTGGCAATGGCGGTGAGTGGGGCAAAACGGCTTTGAAAATCCGGATGTATCGTTGGGACAAAATGGGGCATCGAAAAATTATTGGAAAATTGAGTTTTGCCCTCGTTGTCCCGTTTTGCCCCGCTGTGCCATTTTGCCCCGGTCTCCCCTAACCGAGGGCGTGTTTTGAGAACCCTTCAATTCGCACGCAAACATTGCGAGAGCACCCTCGAAAGATGTTGAACATTCAACAACTTCCAGCATAAATTTGTCGGGGTATTTTTCCTAAATGCGATTTTCCGACTGCTTGGGACATTTTGAGCACACCGACACTAAAATGCTGATTTTTTTATTTTCGTAAAAAAAGCTTCCTCTACGAAAAAAAAAAAAAAAAAAACGAATAAAAAGGTATCGAACTTGTTGCATCATCTCACCCTCGAAGTTGGCAACTTCGAGGATGCCAAGGTCGCCTCTGGTGTGACTCTGGGGCGTCATCCTTGGGGCAGGTAATCGGTCTGGGGTTTGCTGCAGCTCTACCTATATCTATGAACATTGTCCTCGCGCATCATTTGTATCGGCGAAAATATGCGGTATCCGTAGGCGGAGTGCAGAGCGGGTACTCAGAGTGTCGTATCCCATATTGATGCGTGCGTCCGGATGAGGGTTGTCTCATTGTTCAGCCACCCCCTCGGACTGCACACGTCGGTTGCGTGGGGACGTTTCTTTTTTTTTTTTCCTTCTCCTTCGTTCCTCGAATGCGAAGGCTTCGAGGATGGAAAAAAAAAAAAAAAAAAAAAAAAAAAAACGAAGCTCTAGCTGCACTTGATATATTGAAACTTTTGTGTCTTCCTGGAAAAGGCTTTGCGCAACGCGCACCCGGCAACATCCCTTTATGTACGCTCTTTTCCCTGTATTTTTTTTTTACTTCCCTCCGTCCACTTCGCGGTTGATCGAGGGCTGACTCACCTGCTCCGGTGAGCAAGCATCGACTTTGAGGAAACATACGTGGATCGATAGATTCGATTTGTCCTCGAGAAGTGAACAAATATCAATCGACGTAATGGATCACTTCTGGAATGAGAGTGCGGTCGATTTCCTGGCCGACGATGCTCTTCTCTCGTTTACTGTAAACTGTTACGAATGAACGAATGGACCGAATGGCTCGCTCGGGGCTTTTTCCAATTTTTCTATCGAATTATTATTTTCATCGTCGTGGCGCGAATCAATTTGCCTTTTGGGCGCACATTGAGAGATGATCTTCAGATGCCAATAAAAAAAAAGTCCTGAAACCTCTGACCATTCCCATCTCGTAGTTTCGGCCGGCAGCGTTGCGAGCTTGCGTGCTTTTTCGAATTCGAGCCCTCCGACACTTCTCTCTGGGTTCGATAATTTAATTTCTATTGACCATCGACTCACTGTTCAAAGCCATCTGTTATTTCCACAGACCCACCAGACGCGCCGATCCGCCATATTTTCCTAAGACTTCAATTTCGCGCCCAGCCAACCTGCAATTGGCAATTTCTCATTTATCTTCCTTCGCGCCAAATCATCATCCTCGGCACGGTATCTTCCTGCGGTCTTGTGTTCTTTATCCTCCGAAAAAGCTGCGGCAATGAAAGCGAAGAAAAATCTTACGGGTACCGCGCGCGTGGCAGGGCCTCGCATCGCATAGACAATGCCCAGGATTATTGACCAGCACGTGACTAAGGTGGAAGAAGAACGAACGAGGATAGAGAAAATGACTGGCGAGGGTTGTGAATATTCGTCGAACCCTTGGGAGAGGATCATTACGAGCCGCGTTCACGTTCGCCAATGGTTTATCTGGGACGAAAAGGCCGGGGCCCGAAGCCAAAACACTGCAACGCCCGGCGCTGGAACCGAAGACCACCCCGCGATCCTTGGATCTCTGTCTTTGCGATGCTGCTGATGACCGCCCGGTAGCTTTCCAGGGATTTTAGCGGTGAATGTTTTAACGCTGATGTAAAACGCCTCGAGCTGAGTTAGGGAGCAGCGGAAAATACCAGACGCCCCGTGGGCTTCGAGCCCAAAAAATAACGAGGAAACACCCGATCGAGCGTCGCTATCCTTTCTTTGGTTCGCGCCGATTTTTTGTGTTCTTTTGAGGTCTTCGCATCACATGTCGACGCGGAGGTTCGCCTCATATTCGTTTGCGAGATTGATGTTGTTTCTCGCACTCGAAGCGAGAGTTTTGGGCGTAGTTGGGAGAGGCGGGAGAATTTGGCACGAGCTGACGATGCGGCTATGATTTGAGAATTTTTTTTTTTGCTCAGTCACCCCGTCGTTTTTGACGGCGCGATCGGTGTTGTTCTTCAGTTCTTTGGAGGATTTCCGATTAATTTGGAGCTCTGATCTCGGGGGATCAGAGTCGAAGTATCCCAGAAGTTCTGCGTCAACTACTAAGAAGCAGAGAAGGGCATGTCCTTCATCATTCTACATGTTCACTGGTGGCTTTTGCGCCTTTATATTCCCCAGTTAATGTAAGTATGATTTCGGGACTTTTTTTTTGAGAAATTTAAGCCTTGTTGACGACGACCAAAGTTGAGTTTAAGCATTTTGGGATTTCACGTTCTAATTTTTATTATTTCCATCATTGCATATCGAATCAATCTGCCCTTTGGCATGCATCAGAACTTTGGATCTCTGAAACTCTGAAACTCTGAAACTCTGAAACTCTGAAACTCTGAAACTCTGAAACTCTGAAACTCTGAAACTCTGAAACTCTGAAACTCTGAAACTCTGAAACTCTGAAACTCTGAAACTCTGAAACTCTGAAACTCTGAAACTCTGAAACTCTGAAACTCTGAAACTCTGAAACTCTGAAACTCTGAAACTCTGAAACTCTGAAACTCTGAAACTCTGAAACTCTGAAACTCTGAAACTCTGAAACTCTGAAACTCTGAAACTCTGAAATTCTGAAACTCTGAAACTCTGAAACTCTGGAACTCTGGAACTTCTTCCGATTTTCTTCGTCTTCGATTTTTTATGCTTCAAAAGAACTAAAGAACTCTTCTGGATCGGGTCGCATATACAACACAACATCACTATCTGCAAGATACTTTTTCTGCTATCGATCATTTCCGTATGTTCTATCGTCCACACAGAAAATCGAAGTTTGACTCGAAGCATTTCCGAATCGATCTTTTTCCCGGCGAAATCATCGTGACCGTTTACAGGGTCTTTCACGTGACGCGTGAAAATTCGAGGAGGCATTATAAAGCCCCGACCGGGGTTGACAATATAGCGATACCGGCAGCTGCCGACTCTGACGGGGAATCGTTAATCGAAAGATTTTGGTTTTTCTATAAAAGAAAAAAAAAAGAATGAAAGATGAAGAGTGTCCTGCGCGGGCGTCGGACATGGCAGGTCGAAATGATCGACGTGCGTGACACACTAAAGTGAATAAATAAAGAACGCGTGCGTCTAGACGCCTTTTTTCCTCATTCTTTTTTTTCTCCTCGTCCTTCTTCTTCTGCTTCTTCTTCACTTTATTTTGCTGCTTTCGTGCCTCTTTCACCCTGAGCCGTGCGAGCGCTCCTCCTCATTGTGGCTCGTGGCCGGATCTTCGCGTCCGTGAATCTTGAATTCACTTCACACACAGACGTACGCACACGGGGCGCGTGGATAATCGCGGTCACGGATTGTCGATCCATGAGGATTCCACGATGGCGGGTTTCACTTCGATATTTACTGGAAAATCATCGAGACTCCTATGTCCGATTGCAAGACTATGCATCATATATTTTTCAGAAGTTCGAAACATCGATCGAGAATTAAACGAATCGATCTCCGTGAACCAAATGTATTAAAACCAGAGCTGGGTAAATACACTAAGTAGTTGAAGTACCAAGTACTTGAAGTACCGAGAACTGGATGGTACTTGAGTATTGATGCATTGAGTACTGGCAGAACTGAACTGCTGAAGTTCAGCAGCTCTAATTAAAACAGTTTCCAATCGCCCAGCTCTAATTAAAACAGTTTCCAATCGCCCCGCTCTAATTAAAACAGTTTCCAATCGCGAAAAAAAAGTTTTTACGAAAACCAAAAACGTCTTCCGTAAGGAAGCAAGAAGAGTAGAACTGCACTGCTGAAGTTCTGAGGACTGAATACTGACTCAGTATTTGATACTTCAATACGTACTTCAAGTACTTAGTGTATTTGCCCAGCTCTGATTAAGACAGTTTCCAATCTCGAAAAAAAGTTTTTATCAAAACCAAAAACGTCTTCCGTAAGGAAGCAAGAAGAGTAGAACTGAACTGCTGAAGTTCTGAGGACTGAATACTGACTCAGTATTTGATACTTCAATACGTACTTCAAGTACTTAGTGTATTTGCCCAGCTCTGATTAAGACAGTTTCCAATCTCGAAAAAAGTTTTTGTCAAAACCAAAAACGTCTTCCGTGAGGAAGCAAGAAGAGTAGAACTGCACTGCTGAAGTTCTGAGGACTGAATACTGACCCAGTATTTGATACTTTAATACGTACGTCAAGTACTTAGCGTATTTGCCCAGCTCTAATTAAAACAGTTTCCAACATCGAAAAAAGTTTTTATCATAACCAAAAACGTCTTCCGTAAGGGAGCAAGAAGAGTAGAACTGAACTGCTGAAGTTCTGAGGACTGAATACTGACTCAGTATTTGATACTTCAATACGTACTTCAAGTACTTAGTGTATTTGCCCAGCTCTGATTAAGACAGTTTCCAATCTCGAAAAAAGTTTTTGTCAAAACCAAAAACGTCTTCCGTGAGGAAGCAAGAAGAGTAGAACTGAAGTTCTGAGGACTGAATACTGACTCAATATTTGATACTTCAATACGTACTTCAGGTACTTAGTGTATTTGCCCAGCTCTGATTAAAACAGTTTCCAATCTCGAAAAAAAGTTTTTACGAAAACTAAAAACGTCTTCAGTGAGGAACCAAGAAGAGTAGAACTGCACTGCTGAAATTCTGAGGACTGAATACTGACTCAGTATTTGATACTTCAATGCGTACTTCAAGTATTTAGTGTATTTGCCCAGCTCTGATTAAAACAGTTTCCAATCTCGAAAAAAAGTTTTTATCAAAACCAAAAACGTCTTCCGTAAGGGAGCAAGAAGAGTAGAACTGAACTGCTGAAGTTCTGAGGACTGAATACTGACTCAGTATTTGATACTTCAATGCGTACTTCAAGTATTTGGTGTATTTGCCCAGCTCTGATTAAAACAGTTTCCAATCTCGAAAAAAAGTTCTTATCAAAACCAAAAACGTCTTCCGTAAGGGAGCAAGAAGAGTAGAACTGAACTGCTGAAGTTCTGAGGACTGAATACTGACTCAGTATTTGATACTTCAATGCGTACTTCAAGTATTTAGTGTATTTGCCCAGCTCTGATTAAAACAGTTTCCAATCTCGAAAAAAAGTTTTTATCAAAACCAAAAACGTCTTCCGTGAGGAAGCAAGAAGAGTAGAACTGCACTGCTGAAGTTCTGAGGACTGAATACTGACTCAGTATTTGATACTTCAATGCGTACTTCAAGTATTTAGTGTATTTGCCCAGCTCTGATTAAAACAGTTTCCAATCTCGAAAAAAAGTTTTTATCATAACCAAAAACGTCTTCCGTGAGGAAGCAAGAAGAGTAGAACTGCACTGCTGAAGTTCTGAGGACTGAATACTGACTCAGTATTTGATACTTCAATGCGTACTTCAAGTATTTAGTGTATTTGCCCAGCTCTGATTAAAACAGTTTCCAATCTCGAAAAAAAGTTTTTATCATAACCAAAAACGTCTTCCGTAAGGAAGCAAGAAGAGTAGAACGAATGCCGAAGGGATGGTTCATAGCGGTCGACAGGCTGCTTCGCCACCCTGCAATTACATAGTTACATCCGTCGAAGACGAGACGGGAAAGCCGCAACGGCGTGTAGAGGAGCTCGAGTGGCGCGTGCAGTCGTCCCGAAAAAGGCTTGCCGCTGCGGAAAGGATAATAAGTGCGATTCCTCTCCAAAGCTGACTCCTCGTCGAGGACCTGTTCCGGGCGAAAGAGTTCTACCGGGGGGGGGGGGGGGGGGGGGGGGGGGGGGGGTTGAGAACAAAAAATCGAGGGAAAGCCAAGGAATTTTGCACCGGTCAGTCGGTGACTCGGTCAGTCGTTTCGCTGAGTCGCACAGTCAGGTAGCCGAGAGTCCCTCGGGAACGCGCCCAATCTAAGGATTAACCGGTGGAAAGGAAGCCACTCCACGAGAATTAGTGAAGGTCCGCGGGTATCCCGCTCATGCTTCGGGAGTTCTTTCGCTTAATCGTCCGAAGTTCTCGTCACTCATTACCTCCGACCGATTCTTACTCTCTCGCCGACCGTCACTCCTTCGACTCGCATATTTGCTCGATCCATTGTCTTCGATCGGCGCAGAAGCCGCGGACAGCGGACGGGAAGAAGCAACGCTCATCCGAGAGAGCAGCCGATTCTTTTCTTCGTACAACAATAACACAATAGAATTCGCCATCCGCTCGAATGCCAAAACGACTCGGGGCGCCTCGACCGATACTTTTTTTTTTTCGATTCTTCGCAATAACAAGCGTTAAATTTTTGGCATTTGCCTTCCACAGGATTTTTTTCTTCAGGCTTTCGGCTTCTTACAGAGAGAACTACAATTAGGAGTTGGGTGCTTGGCGATTGGTAGCTCGAGTGGGCACTCGGCAGGGGTTGGGCATTCGGGTGGAGATTAAATTGGGATTAATTGATTTTGCTTCCTCGTGGAGAAGCCTGTCTTTTTGTGGAAAAAAACTATCGGGAGTTTAACGTCAGAGTAGTGAGAACAGTAAAAAATTGAATATTTTGGGAATTGCATCAATTTTTCTCTTCTTTAACCGTTTTAACCCTTTATAACTCGCATCTCTATCCACACTTTGAGGCGCTACACTGATAAAAAAGTACAGTTGAATCGACCAAGATTCGGGCAGGGACGTTCAAATAAATATTTAGTTGGTCGAACAAAAAATTCTAATGACTGAAAAATATTTTGGTGAAATCAACCAAAAAATGGTTGAACTAATCAATTTTTTAGCTGTACCAACAAAATGTTTAGTTGAACGTCCCTGCCCGAATCTTAGTTGATTCAACCGTATTTTTTTTATCAGTGTACCGTAGCAACGCGTTGCCCCCACTCCGCGACCGTCAGTCCCGTTTCGGTAAGGTTTCGGGCGCTGTGACTTATATAGGGTTAAGGTAGTCCGAGCGGTACAATTCCGCCAACCGTGACTTTCAGGGAAAAATTCAAACATTTCTCGATGAGATAAAAATCTGAAAAAATCAACCATATTGAAGGTCCTGCAAACACCGTTTTTATGTAATAATAATTCCAAAATGTTATTGACAAATTAACGATAAAAATAAGTGTTCAACAAATTACCCGGCAACTTAACAATTTTTTTTTTTCAATAGAAATGATCCGATTATATTTCTGAATACGTATGCATTTTTTCAAAATTTTTTGTAATCTTCGGAAATTGCGTTTTTTCTATGCTCAAGCTTTGAAAAAACGCAATTAAAGAAAAAAGTTAGATTTCCGAGAGATTTGTCGAACAACTTTATTTTTCATCAATTTGTTAATAACATTTTTGAATTATTATTATGCAAAATTAATCTTTTCAGCACCTTTAAAATACTTGATTTTTTTCAGATTTTTATACCATCCAGAAGTGTTTGCAATTCCCTCAAATTTCTCTGAAACTTATGCGAAGTGAAAACTATTCGCAAGGACTACCTTAATATAAGAATGATTGAAACAAAATGAAATTGTTGTTTCACCTAGGAAGACAACAGCGAGTTACGTTCGCGATCGAGACTGTAAGTTGGGTTGTGAAATACACTTTTTTCCGAGTTTCAGAGGATTGAGCACAGAACTGTTGCGTAGGTACATGTAACTCGCAGATTTTTCGCAAGAACGATTTCTAATAAAGCAGAGAGATGCGGGGCAAGAGTTTTCCTCTTGCCGAGTGCGGTCGGGCATGCATGGCATAATATACCGGCTCGTCGACGACTCACACAATCTTCACTACCTGTCGGACCCTCGTTTTTTTTTTCCTTCTTTTTCGTCGATATTTCTTCCCTTCGGTGTGGGTACGTCGGAGGATTTTTGTTCGTTTTGGCTTTCCACATCTTACGGGGTCCGTTTGCCGAGACGAGAAGCTCCGAAGGGCGGAAGCTGGTTTGCCTGACGACGCGAGGCGAAAGTAATGCCGGCGACCCTTGGCTGGACCTTCAACCCCAATCTTAAGAGAACGCAGGAACATCCATGAACGGATTTCTCGTTGAAACTACACTAAAAATAACTTTTAGCGTTTAGTGATTTTATTACGAAAAAATGAACAATTCGATTCGATGAACGGTCACCTAAATGGTAAGCCATTAGTTGAATCTGGAAAGACATCCTGTAGCATGTCCAGGCAATTTCAAGCCTTGAGATTTTTTTGTGATAACATATCACCAAGTGATATGTTACATTTCGACCAGACGACATGGTACACCGGCGCTAACACTGGCGATATGTGAAATTTGCACAGGGGCCATAGCAAGTTTCACCCACCCTACCTATACATGGTAAAAAAAAGTTTGTAATCTTTACAACAACTTATTGTCCATTAACGTCCATAATTTTTAGTTTGTTAATTTTTGGATCGCGCCATCCTGTTCTAGTGTTGCAAACAAAAGTCCAAACTAACATTGTTAATGAGACGGGAAATAAAAGGACAGGTTTTTTTTATATCCAAACCTCAACATACGAGCTTGTAACTTATTTAACAAAATTATTTTTACGAAACTTCGTATTCCGATTTTACGGAATAATTTTTTACTTTGTAGGGTAATTTTTTTTTCCAGAAGGCGGGTTGCCATTATTTGGCGAATCTGATCACTTGTACAAACTTAACTACTAAATTTTAACGCGGATAAAATTTTATTCAATTAATGTACAGTTTTTATAGATGGTATATAAATTAGACAATGTATTTTGTAACATTTTAATTGATGTCTACAATCGGAAGCTCCGTCGACAGAATATGCCGGTATAATACGATCGACGACTTTGGGGACCAAGCCCCAAATCTGTTACGAAATTTCCACACTGGATATTATTTTTTATCAATGTCTATATTTTGATATAATTGTTAATACTTACGTTCATGAATTTTTTTCCACAAGCAGGTTTCATGAACAAATAGTTGGCTTCACGTCGTCTTCTTTTTTTAGTACGAAGAACTTATATTCTAGCGAAAATTACGAGATATTTGGGTAATATCTGCGATAGTGAAAATTACTATATTCTCTAGCAGAATGTATTAAGTTTAATACAAATATTTGCCAGGATGTCGCAGTTCCCATACACCTGAAAGTTATGTCGGTTTTTACCATGTTTATTGTAATTTCTATCAGATTCTTCTCTCAGTGTAATTTTTCAATTAAAAAAAAACATGCTTTCGTATTATTAACGATCGGAAGGAAGAAATCCATTTCACGAAATGTATCAAATTAATCGAACCACATCGACGAAGCGGGAAGCTGTTCGCGAGGAACTTCCCTTCGGCCGAAGATACGACTCGGCAAGGCGCCAAAACGCTGACACTTATTCTCCGCCGCCGAACAAAAATCGTTTATGAAAAACGAAAAATTTTCTCGCCTCCCTCATCTTCCCGCGAAAAAAAAATGCATGATAATCGATGCTTCACGAGAATTTCCGGTTGAAGTAATATGACGCCAGTTCGTTCGCGTCATGGTTGCGTGACAACGTAAAATTAATAGAAGCTTTCGACTACGTGGTCTTTGAGGAAAGGGAGCGATAGGAAGTCGTCGGAAGGCCTTATCCAGAGGTCCGTCGGGTCCGTTTCTCCCGGAGTTAAAAATCTCCGTCTCTCCCGTCCGTGAAATCTCCTTGGACGTGCGCGCGGGCGCGTTCTAAACGAGAAACGAATACGATTTTTTTTTTACTTATTTTTTCTTCTTCCTCTCGAGGGTGCGTTTCTTCGTTTCGTCGAGCCACGCGCGAGGCTGAAAGGGAGAAAGACGAAGGGGATGAGATCGCTGAGAGCTGAGCAGATGCACGCGGCACGTCGAGATTTCTCAGATACGCGCATATCCCGCCAATTTCTTCTTGCGGGTTGTTGAATATATCCGTAAGGATTTCGACAATATACCCGGACGAGGGGTTGACCGAGGGGCACCCCGAGGTAACTCGCTCGAGCTGAACAATAACATATTGGCGTTTTCCGTTCGTATACTATTTCCAATTCATACGGTGAAGCTGATCGGCTCAATACCGGTTTTTCTATATTTTTTTTCTTTTTTTTTTTCTTTTTTTTTTTCTTTCGACCCCAACAGAAGTGCATTTGTTGGCAGTCAGCTTCATCGCGCCGTTTCGAAAGGTTACGAACGAGGGTGGCTTTATTCCCGGTCTCTTCCGCGCATACCTGTTCTCCCCGGTCACTCGAAATTTACGTAACTGTTACGAGGACCGACGGTATTTCTTTCCGCGCGCGCAGCCAAAATGGTTCCGGGGAAGAAACATTCTTCTTCTCAACCAGGATCGAAGATCTCGGCCGATGAATGGCTTGCAGTTCGAGGAACACACGCACCCAGAAAAAAAAATTTATTTGACGGCTACCGTTTATTTGGTTTAAGTAAAATATTTATATGATTTCAATAAATATTTATTCAAATCAAATAAATATTTTACTTAAACCTAATAAATGGTGGCCGTCAAATTAATGTTTTTCCTGGGTGCGATTTCGCTGAATACTTCTCGAGCCTGGAAAGCCACACATATTCTCGTATATCTAAAGTCTCTTTTTTTATTTTATTTTTTTTTGTAAATAAGACGAAATAAAAAAGAAATAAAAATCCGCACGATTGTTAATAGAAAAGGGGGTCAAGTCTGTTTTACTCTCAGTTAAACAGCCACTTCCATTATTCGAGCGTACCAAAAAATGTTCCTCCGGGTCTATCCTTCTCGGCGAATCGGGATACACCACACAGCGAAGAGGCATCGACGAGCTCTGAAACGGGGTGAAGAGCGACGCTCGGGTGATTTCGTCAGGGGGGGGGGGGGGGGGGGGGGGGGCAGTTGCGCACGAGGGGCTTTGTTGAAGTAATAAACCCCGGGAATAAATCAGGCTCGACGTAATCTCGCGGAAATCTTTCTGGCAACTTTCGTCGTGAGAGATGGAGAACGCGAGATGGCGAAGGAAGCGTTGGAAAAAGGGCGCGGGACTTCGGGAGAACCAGGGCGCGAACTTGGCTGAAAGTTCGGAAGGGAAGGAAGAAACGCAGGAGAAGAAGAATAAGGTAACGCAGGGGTATACGCAGTATATGGGGGAGGTTCGGAGTGAAAAGGAAAGAGGATGAAGAGGGCGAGAGGGAAGAACCAAGGGAGCGCAATCGGAAGAAGAAGAAGACGACGAAGACGAAGAGGAAGACGAAGAGGAAGACGAAGAGGAAGACGAAGAGGAAGACGAAGAGGAAGACGAAGAGGAAGACGAAGAGGAAGACGAAGAGGAAGACGAAGAGGAAGACGAAGAGGAAGACGAAGAGGAAGACGAAGAGGAAGACGAAGAGGAAGACGAAGAGGAAGACGAAGAGGAAGACGAAGAGGAAGACGAAGAGGAAGACGAAGAGGAAGACGAAGAGGAAGACGAAGAGGAAGACGAAGAGGAAGACGAAGAGGAAGACGAAGAGGAAGACGAAGAGGAAGACGAAGAGGAAGACGAAGAGGAAGACGAAGAGGAAGACGAAGAGGAAGACGAAGAGGAAGACGAAGAGGAAGACGAAGAGGAAGACGAAGAGGAAGACGAAGAGGAAGACGAAGAGGAAGACGAAGAGGAAGACGAAGAGGAAGACGAAGAGGAAGACGAAGAGGAAGACGAAGAGGAAGACGAAGAGGAAGACGAAGAGGAAGACGAAGAGGAAGACGAAGAGGAAGACGAAGAGGAAGACGAAGAAGAAGACGAAGAAGAAGACGAAGAAGAAGACGAAGAAGAAGACGAAGAAGAAGACGAAGAAGAAGACGAAGAAGAAGAAGATAACGCAGGGGTAGGAGAACGGGGCAAAACGGCATAGCGGGGCAAAACGGGATAATGAGACAAAACGCAATATTCCAATAACTTTTGGATGGTGGCGATGGTGGTACGTGGGGTAAAACGGGTTTGAAAATCTGGATGTATCGTTCGGACAAAATGGGGCATTCAAAAATGATTGGAAAATTGAGTTTTGTCCTAACCGTCCAGTTTTGCCCCGCTGTGCCATTTTGCCCCGGTCTCCCCTATACGCATTTTACAGGCGACGGCCGGAGTGAAAAGGAAAGAGGATGAAGGGGACGAGAGAGAAGAACCGGAGGAGATGCAAGCACGGGGAGGAGGGGTGGTTTATCCGGGCACTGGGAATGTTTATCGCACCCCCGAGCCCGAGACGCACACGCGGCTGGCCCGATGGTTCTTCTCGGTCCTCTTCACCTCGTGCTTGTACCGCAGTTGCTTGTTGTGCAGAGCGAAACAGCGTACACATAAACTTTCCGGGCAACCCGGGCTGCCGTAAAGTCATTGAAAAATGTTGCTCCAGTTTCGCCTAACGCGCAGATTTACGACGCGGGGAGTTACCTGGCGTACCTGGGGCCGCAGGTTAGGAGGCACAGGGACGCGCCCTTGAGCGTTGCGTATTTCGCGCGACGAAGAATTACCGAACCCCGACGTTGGCTTCCACCTCTCTCTACCGATTGCCTCGTAAATCACACGATGTAAATTTACACGAAAGTATGAGGCAACGAGTCGAGGACGGTTCTGCTCCAGTTTTGGTTTTCGCAAATTGGTCACGCGCGCTCGACGCACCGGGGACAATTTGTGACGTCTAGCCGGGGACACGAAAGGGCCCCTTTTGCAATGCAGCCGGGAGCGTACGAATTCTCCGAGGTGACTGCACAATCGAGTGTTTTCACTCCCGCGGCGATGCGGAAGCGGAGGAATTCTTGTGAAGTGTATTTTTTTTTTTTTTTTTCATCGCCTCGAAGAAAATTTAGTAGAAAAATATGACGTATTAACGGGCTTTTCTCTGAGTCGCCCACTCTAGCTTTAGGTACAGACATTGGACAAAATAAATTCAAGTTGCTTAATTTTATCGAGATAGAATTTTGGTGTGGGGGATGCTGAGAATTCAAATGTGTGCCAAACTGATCTACGTTTAGCAATCGCATACGTACGAACTATTGAAAGCTACTTTTTTTTTTAAAGCTATTGCGAGTTATTTTTCGCGATTTCTGCACGATTTTTAGCTATTTTTTAACGTGTTTTTTTGCGATTTCTTCGCTATTTTCAGCTATTTTTTTAACGTATTTGAGAAGTTTCTTCGCAACTTTTACTTATTTTCATTTTCGTCTCTCCTTTGAATAGTTTTGTGACAATTTATGTTTTAACCGATTTTTCACAGTTCCAGCGACTTTGGGTACTTTCCTTTTCCGCCATTGATTGCTATCAAGTGATTTCGAGATGCTCAAAAAAAAATCATCTAAAAATGTAACTCTCCACCTATTTCGGTTCCTCAAACACGTACCATTTCAATTCCCATCAAACAATACCCCATTCAAAGCGTACCAGCAAACAAGATATCTTTCTGCAAATAATTCCATACCGATAGAGTTTTCACCTAAAAAAAGAAAAAAAAAGCGCGTATCGCCAGGCAGTAACGAGGGTCTCGCCAGACGTATTGTACAGTGGGCGAGAAGACGGAAATCCCAAGAAGAAGAGAACGAAGCGAAGAAACCGAGTACGAAAGAGCGGAGTGAAGAACCTTCTTCCCCCCGTTTGAGTAGCGGAGAAGCCGAGAGTTTAATGATATTCGTGATTACGGGGCGGCACGTGGAGAGTAGCCGGAGAGCGAGAGGAGAGAAAATGAAGAAAAAAAAGAAGAAAAAAAAAAAAAAAAAAAAATAAGAACGCAAGGGCGAAGAAAGAGAGTAAAGTTCCACCTTGGCGTAACAACCCTATCTCGCTCTAACTTTCGGTGTTCTCGCATAAAAAAGTATTGATCTCGAGGCAGGCTCCTTTCTGGAGGAGAGGAGAGACGACGACGTCGACGACGACGACGGCGGTCCCGAGTTGAACGCGAGAGGGTTGAATCCACCCTAACTGCTTGGCCTGCCTTTATATTCATCATCCCTCGGCAGTAGAACGTATACCGAACCCGCGAAGCTTTCTATCTCCGTCCTCGCGCTCCAACTACCCCACGGTCTCCCGCGCCACGGCCAAGTCACCCTCTGAGCTCCTTTTCCTTGCCCGTCGCTTCTTCCCTCTCCATCCCATCTTCTCGTTCTCACCCTTGCCCGTTTTTTTTTTTTTATTTCTCATCTCCCTCGCGTGCTCGCGCGAACGACGACCCATCCAGTACCATCCCGCGAGCGGTGCGGGGGTCTAAGACTATTTTTTTTTTTTTTTAGACTTTAGGGTCCCGCGTATACGACGCGCATCGAATACCAACTAGACTCGGCTTTCACCGAGCCAACTTTAATTGGGCCTGCCCTCTACCAGTATGCAAATTTCTTAATCGACGTGTTTGCTCGGCGGTTATAAATGAAAATACATTTTTGTTCTTGAAGTAAGCGAAAAATAAAAAAATTCTAAAACTCACCTGCGTCTGCTCTCGGGATTCACTTGTGGAGGAAAATAAGTCGGAGAGAATGCGAAGAAAAAAAAAATAAGAAGAATCGACAGCTATAACAAGGATGAGTGGAACTCGAGAGCCGTCAGCCCTTTTTCAACATCCTCGAAACCGGTGGATGCAGATTAACGAGGGGAAACCCTTTTTCCCTTTGGCCATCGTCGATTGGAATCTACACGGCTGTCTGGGTTTCCCCTCCGGTTTCTTGCACTTCGTCGTTCTTCGTCCCGATATCTTTCCGAGCATCGGCAGATCCACTTAAATATTTCCAAAACGCGAGGCTCCGGCTCACTTTGCGCTCGTTCCGTGTACAACGAAGCAAAATAAAGAATAAAAAATAAATGAATGGCCGACAACACTGCTTCTCACGGTTGTTCTCGCGGAGCTCTGTTGTGACAGGACACGGCTTTTGTCGAGTCTCTGATCTATACGTTCTGCACGATTATTTATTCAAATAGCCGTCGATGGAAGGAGATCTCACGGCGCATTGTCCCGTTCGCTTCACTGAGTGTCGTCGAACTTTACCTCTTTTGCCAAGCGATAGACTGATCGAGCAATCCGATCGTGGCGTAGTTCTTTTCTTTAACGCGATAGAACCGTTGAGCCGTGGAAACGGAACACAGGGATGACGGAATTATTATTACTCGTCTTCTTTGAGGGAATAGCAATTTTCGGGTATGGCTGAAATAATATCGCTGAATCTAGACGATATATGACTTTCGTCTAGATTAAATATGGCATAAGGGGGAGCGGGGCAAAATGGCACACCGGGGCAAAACGGGATAATGAGACAAAACTCAATTCTCCAATAACTTTGAAATGGTGGCGATGGTGGTACGTGGGGCAAAACGGGTTTAAAAATCCGGATGTATCGTTAGGACAAAATTGGGCATCCAAAAATTATTGGAGAATTGAGTTTTGCTCTCACAGTCCCGTTTTGCCCCGCTGTGCCATTTTGCCCCGGTCTCCCCTAAGATATTCAAATCCAGTAATTTCTGTGGAATATTATTTGGCCATACACCCGAGCGGAAATTGCCATCGGGCTGACGCCAGGTCCCTATCAGGCACTGCCTAACGCTTCATCAGGTCCTGATAAGGCACCTTATCGGGCCCTGATCAGGAATGTAACGCAGTTGCCCTATAAGGTCCTGATCATGATTACGGCCTAATCAAGGTGCCTGATGGCCTCCTGAGAAAAATATAATAAATACCTTTTATTTATTAGCGTTATTTAAAACGGATAAAGCAACATGCCCGCGCGCGGAGTAACTGCTACATTGTTGAATACGCACTTAAACTTGTACACGTTTGCTGTGTCTTTATATTGCGAGCTGTAAATACGTCAATTCCGATTCTAGAGTCAATGGTAGAACATCGTGACGTCTCAAAAAAGGAAAAAAGTCATAAATTAACTAATAAAGTTAATGTTTACATGAAGTGACGAGTTATTTTTAAAATATATAATAGTATTACAAGTTTGGATTGAATATGTTATCCGTGTTATCCGAGTTATCGCTTATCCGACGCACGCTCTCTCCACATTACCTCGGATAAACGGGGTTTACTTGAAATCCGGCAACACCAGTAGAAAATACCTTTGCCATACTTTAAATCTGGCCATACTTATGGCAAATATGGCTTCGCCATAATTTGTAACATTAAGGTATAAAAAAATAAATCTGAGACCGAGACTTCGACAAAGTGGGTCATTAGTTTTTTTTTGCTCATGCCCCGCGTTCTCGGGCGTTGTTTTGAAATTTATTGAACGACGTTCGTTCGCGTTGCATTCAGCATCGAGGGGCGGTTTATTATGAAGCACTGCCGTGCTCGTTATAGTTCGTGGGCGCGAGGGACGAGGCCAATAAAACTGCTTATGCCGCGATTTCAACGACTCCCTGGAATCCCCGACCGCGCATGCCTGCCTCCTGTACATCAGGGAGTTTTGCATACATTTCTCGAGGGCTCGAGCAGGGCGAAGGGGCAAAACTTTCGAAGACATAACGACGAGAAACCACGATGTAATTACTTCTCCGCGACCCTCGGCATTTCCCGGAGGGAGGCTGATAAATCTTCCGATGCCGCAAGTGCGATTAATTATTATTGTTTTATTCAAAGATCGAACGCGCACGCGTCCCGTTATAATTTTTTTCCCAAAATGGCCGGGTCTATCGAGCCTTTTGGCGTGCACCTTGCGAAAGAGTTTCGTACTGCAGGTTGAATCGTAACCGTTGGATGAGTGGAAGAGCCGGTGCGGCGTCAGGGAAAAAGGGTCAGAGAGGTACAGAATAGGGAGAAACACGAGTGAACGAGAGAAGGGTTACCATGGCTACGACGAAGGGGTGAAGCCTGCACGACCCTCCGAATGAATTCCGAGCGGTGAAGGGTTAATGAGATTGGGCGGCTCAGCGGGGAGGCTTTTATCGTCCTTTCTCTCCAACTCACTGCTTTCATAGCCGCTCCCTTTTTACTTTTTTTTATCACTCAAAGATGGCCGCAGGGAACGGTGGAGGGATTGCTTCCTTCCGGTTTCCTCGACACCGCTACTCTCATAACGGCACCAAAAAAATTCGAGACCGAACCGCAGATCCACGTTATCGAACGAATAAACTTCAACCCACCGATTTTCGCACCCTTGCAACGCTGCACACCCAGAAAAATAATTTACTTGGCGGCCACCGTTTATTTGGTTTAAGTAAAGAATTATTTTATTTAAATAAATATTCATTGAAAAAAATAGGTAAATATTAGGTATATTAGGTATAAATGAAAGAAATATTTATTTCAATCAAATTAATATTTTACTTAAACCAAACAAAAGGTGGCCGTCAAATAAATTATTTTTCTGGGTGCAGGTCTGGTCGCGCGTGTGGCGCCTCCTAAGGCGCGCTGCTCGGTCGAACAATATTTTTTTGCTTGTTTATTGCGAAATCTATACGATAAGTTGTAAGTAACACGTATGCGGGGGTTTCATGTCAACGCGGAAATTTATATTGAAATTACGAGGTAAAGTTCGTAACAATAATGGCATACGTGTTATTGCACGAATTACATGTAATTTGAGAAAGAGCTAATTGATCGTATGTTTCAGCAACCGCAACGCCGTTTTCAGCAACTCTCACACTTTCTTTTCGCTATTCAAGCCGTTTCTTCGCTATCTTTATAAAATTTAATTATCCATCTCCCTGCTTCAGCTGTTTTATCTCGTACAGATCTTGGCTTAAAATCACATTAATGAGTTTCGTCCCGTATGTGTTTTATAAAAATAAAAAAAATTAATTTAAATTTCACGATTAGTTTTGAAATTTTCTTCTCGAAGCAACACGTATGCGGAGATTTCATATCAACGCGGCAACTCTCTATAAAAATTACGCGGTACAGTTCGTAAAAAATAATGACATCGTATGTTTCAGCAATCGCACAGCCATTTATTCTCACACTTTCTTTTCGCTATTCAAGCCGTTTCTTCGCTATCTTTATAAAATTTAATTATCCATCTCCCTGCCTCAGCTGTTTTATCTCGTACAGGTCTGGGCTTAAAACCGCATTCATGAGTTTCGTCGAGTATGTGTTTTACAAAAAAAAATATCTAAAAATTCAAATTTCACGATTATAATTGAAATTTTCTTCCTTACTCGTCGTACGGAAGGGCTTTTGGAGCGATCAGATTTTAACAATGGTACGAAAAGAATCCCTCTGTACAGACTACCAGTCGTACGCGCGAGTTTCCTTCCGCCCGAAAAAATATTTTCGCAGTAGTGGACGAAGTTCTCGCTCCTCTTCGTCTGCGCCACCCTCGTTCCTCCTGGGCTTCACCCTTCTCACTCCCCCCCCCCCCCCCCCTCCTTCCTCCTTTCGTTCAACCACCTTTTTTCCCTCCTCACATCAGCTTCTCTTTTGAAGTTCGCATTCGAATTTATATCGCAGGCCTTCGACTTGTCGGACGGTACGCATGTGTGGGTGCCTAGGGCATTCTTATTTCCATACAAAGCCATACGATTTCACCGGCCGAACCTTTGAAGGACTCTGACGCGCTGCCGGCTCTCCTCCGCTCCTGTTCTCGGGTATGCGACGAGGGTTCCTCGGGGTTCATCGTTCCTGTGCGTGTCCCTCATCCTCTCTTCGTCGCCCTTTCTCGCAGCCCCGACCGTGCGCTCGGGGTTTCTTCGCATCGAAACGTATTGCGGCAATAGGCTGTACCGCGTACGTTATACGACTATTGCTCTCGATTTCTATTGCCGCAGCAGGTTTTTGGGCAAGTGTTGCATTTCGGAATATTCACGTGGGTTACACGGCGAGACAGGGGAGCCTGGGAAAAATTATGTAACGCGGCGTGAATGCGAGGCAGAGGGAGATTTTTATTTTTCCCGCGAATGAGTGCGCAATATTTCTACGTCGGGCACGATACACACGAGAACACGTAAGGTAAACGGCCCAGTTACCGCCACCTTTAGGCCCAGTTTCCGCCATCTTCAATTGTTAAACGGAACATTTTATAAAAAATATATGTATCGCGGCATTAATCAAGAGTAAACCACTTTTCAATATGCCGTCAATATCGTTTGTATTTAACGTATACTATATTTATTATTAGTATAAATTGCGATTAATGCCGGTAACTGGGACAGCGGCGGAAACTGGGCCGTTTGGAATGAGATAAAACGGGCAATGATCGGAGTCATATTGTGGTGATTTTTTTTTTTTAATACATCTTTTAAAGTCCGATCTCTTTTCGAGTAAATTGTTTAGTTTTTGTTTTTTTGGTATCGTCATTTGGAATCTTTATTTCGATATTCGATAGTTCGATGTTCAGTTGAGAATTACAGGTGTTTGTTCATGTGGGAACTTCGTCGAGGGGAAAACAAAATAATTTCTTTTTTTTTTTTACAGAGAATCTTAACTAATATGCAGATAGTCAGTTCGTAGAGCATCCCAGATAGCATTTTGCCAACAACCCGTCAGCAAGCAAGCAGAATATGCCCGCACAGGATGGTGGAAAAATTGCGTCATGTGCGTCCGCATTTGTCTATGCTTTTGCCAGCATTCAATGCCGAAAATTCTTAAGAGCAATAGCCAGCAAGTTGTCAGCAAGGCTTCCTAGTGCTTTGCGTCTCACTATGAAGATGTATTTGCTCGAGTCATGGTTATTTTGGGTGAAATTTAAAAAAATCGATTTCTTACCAAATTTAAATACTTCCATCGATTTTCATAAAAATTAAATATCAAGGATCGTTAGTGCTAGTCCATTTGTGTATCATATTTCAGAAACATATATCGACGCTTGAATGAACCTGAGACATTGACACAATTTTCGAACAAATTGAAAATCCCAAAACGCATTCATTTTTATGGTGCGTTTTTATGAAATTCGGGAATATTTATAGCAAGGAAACAGCAAAGCTTGGTGGCAAGCAATTGCACTTGTTTGCCAGTGGTACGGTTGGCTATCTGCGATCTCTCGAGAAAAAGGCTGAGCCGTTCCGCATAAAAATGGACCAAGAGAAATGTGGCTAATCTTTTTAAAAAATTAAAAAAACCACTGATATTAACGCTCTCTAAGAAAATAGAGAAAACACGTAATTACCGAATGGGCGCGGAATCGGCGGACGGGAGGCTCGGAGCAGTCTCGCAATAACAGCAGAATTTCCCTCGTCGTCGACACGTTGAATGTTCCCATTGACAAAAACGATTGACCGCTGTCCGGCGACTCCACGAATCCCTGTTTATCGTCAACCAGGGCATATTTCGCAGATGGGACAGTCGGAGAGGAAATCGAAGACATAGGGACGAGAACCGCATCGCGCCACCATGGGGCGTGACGACTATTTAGCAGGAGGACGCCTGCCGACAGGCGGGTTGTAGCCGAATCGTGTCCGACCACTTCTGATCCGTTCGCATGCACGGGCATTTCTTCCTGTTAACGCCTCCGGATACCGGTCCTCGACGAACAAAAGCCCGTCCGTAGAATCCTCTCTCTCCCCGCTGGGTGCCTCGTGTCGCCGGTGAGGCGCCATTGTTCCCCATGGACTTCCGGTCCGACAAGCGTCCGGCATCTTTCGGTGTCTTGGACTTCGCGTCTCTGGGTTTTGTCGATTTTCCTCCAGCTCGAGGAATCCGGACCTCGAGGATGTTCGCCACGACCAGACCGTCG
Organism: Exephanes ischioxanthus; assembly: GCA_958510785.1. Lineage (NCBI taxonomy): Eukaryota > Metazoa > Arthropoda > Insecta > Hymenoptera > Ichneumonidae > Exephanes > Exephanes ischioxanthus. Next base: position 8,481,465 of record OY294025.1, read on the forward strand.
GCTCGAGTTTCCAGGGATTCTCGTTGACAAGGGCGCCAGTAGTCGCGTCGGGGTTGGATCGATCTTCGATTCCTCTTGCGAAAGGCGTCCGGCTTCAAAGGGTAAAAGTCCCGCGAGGTCCGGCACTTTCCCCCCGGTCGTATCGCAAGGGCGGAGTCGGAGACCCGAGCGCCAAATGGATGAATAATTTTCTCCTCGTTGGTCTTTACGCGCGTGTACGACATTCCCCGGTGTATTATAAGCCAAAGTCTCTTTTTCAATTCTTTGGTTCCACGTGCTTTGCCCTTCTTCTCGTATTGCGAAGGGCTTTAACAGCCGAAACCAAGATCGATCGGGAACGGGAGTGCCGCACAGAATGGGAACGAAACGATCTTTCAACGCGAAAAGGATTGCCTCGAAGAAGAGGCGGTGGGGCGGCGCCCCAGGTGTATCGACTTGTACTTTTTTTTTTTTTTTTTTTTTTTTGAGACGAAGAAACGAAGGAGATTCTCAGATTGGTGTCAAATAAATTGTAAATTTAATGTACTGGATGTTGAAATTTGCTTTCATTGCTTACATTAATTGAACATTAATGTACTTTTATTGCAACATAAAAATACCGAATATTAAAAGAACAAATGAATAAAAAAATGAATGAAATGAATGAAAAATGAATGAATTTTGTAAATAAAAATTTCATTAAAAAAAATTCTACTGTTAACTCGGAACGCACATGTGTTTGAAATTTCAGAAACAGTTTATGCAAAATTGCCTCCAATATCGTTAATTAATTTTCAAATAAATTTTTTTACAGTGTGTCTTCCGGCTCTCTTGTCGTTTCGCTGATAAGACACTTCGGTCTGTGAAAAAAGGTGCAAATTAATTTGCGCATTGCTTGCTCCGTAAGAAAGTTCGTTGACCAATGTTGGTTTTCTCATACAGGAAGATAAATACGTAATACGTCGGACGTAAAAAAATCTTTCTATTTCATTTCCCTCATCACCGCGCAGTCAACGCACATTAAAAAAAAAGTGTTCCACGTACAACGGACAATCGTCATCCCCATGCGTCTACGGGAACCTCGAGGATATTCCATCATTCCGCGGATGTCATATTTTTATTACAGTTGCACATCAGCTCGACGAGGAGTGAAGACAGAAAGCTTTCCGAAAAACAGCCGACGAGCGGTGGAAACGTAAAAGCGAAGTGGCAAATTGGGGAGTTTCCTTATTGTTTAACCGCTATATAGACTATGAGATGTTTGAGCCCAGATCCGTCTTCGCGTCTCTCCCGATCATCCGGCTCCGTATTTCCATTGTATTTGCCTTCGCGAAGTGGGGCAGAAAGAGTGTCCACACAAGAGGCGAGCGAGTGCTACTGAGGCCTCCGCTTTTTCCTTATCAAACGCTAAGGCACACCCGGCGAGAGAAAGCATCGATGCCGCTGATGCTTTCGCCTTTCCACGAACGAGTGTTCAGCGAAGATATATCAGAACAAACAAGGGATATATCTCTGGCGAAGAAAAGTCTCTCTGTCTTATTTGTCGCTCACCCTTCTCTCGCCGTCGTTCTATAGCTATTGATAATACGTGACCAGCCGTCGCCAGCCTTCTGCCTGCCTTTCCTCCCCGGAGAACTATTTCCCGTTTTCTCGCGATCTGCCGGTACGTTGTCATTCGATTCTCGAGAGTCTATGGGGGTGATTATATTTTCCGAGAACGACGCAGATGAGACGAGACGAGAGGGCGGACAAATGAGGAGATTGGATACAGGGAACGATGAGCCCGACAAAGATTCGGCTTCTGTTTATCCGAGTCGAGAATCACTCGGGACGGAATCAATATTTTTTTTTTTTTTTTTTCTGCTATTTTTATTCCGGATTGGACCGCCGTCATAACAATGGTAAATTGCTTCTTCGGAACATCGAAGAGGACTCTTTCTCACGGGAGAAGGTTTTTGTGCGAAATAAACCCGGGTTAGGCTCTGCCGGTACTGGCTCTGCACTGGCTGCCGTACGTCGAAACGCTATATCGGTCCTCCTCCGGCTGGCATAGGGTAATACTACTACGCCACCGTTTGACAGAGAGAAATAAAGAATGTTCTCTGTGACGTCACTTCCGGTTTGAAAATCTCATTTTTTTATCGTAAGTGACGTCATGTTGGAAATACGTCACATCCGGTTTGAAAATCTCATTTTTTTATCGTAAGTGACGTCATATTGGAAATACGTCACATCTGGTTTGAAAACCTCATCAATGGGGCAGTGGGGCAAAACGGGACAGCGGGGGCGAAACTCAATTTTCCAACAATGTTTGGATGCTCCATTTTGTCCCAACGATACATTCTAATTTCCAACACCATTTCGCCCCATTTACCATCACCACCACCATCCAAAAGTTATTGGAAAATTGCCCTTTGTCCCGTTATCCCGTTTTGCCCCACTGTTCCATTTTGCCCCGCTCTCCCCTAACGGATTTCTGGTATGCAGACGTGTTGTTTTCACATAAAAATTCCGTTGTTTCTTCAGTGATTTCTTTTGTCACAAATTAAAAATAAGAAATTCCCGTTTTTTTGCATTTCGGCACGAAATATTCATAGGAATTTCCGTAACTATAGATAGTTTTTAGTTTCCGCACGTTTGATCGATTCGTGTACATATTTTGACGTCGAGGTAAAATGAAATTAAATCTGGCCGATCAGGCGTGAATGAAGTAACGGCAAAAGCGTCGTCGGCGAGGTCGACGAAGAGTTATGTAAAACCAAGTGACCGAGGGTTGCGCCGTTCTCAGCGACCCTTCGAACGCTCTCTCACTCTCCGTCGAGCTTCTCCCTCTGCCACTCCCTTTACCCGTCTCTATTCAGGTGCAACAATGAACTTTTCTGCATAATAGGAGATCGCGCGAGAGAGGGGTTGACGGAGCATGCAGGATGGGGGTTGACGCGTACTATACATATTATGTATATATATTCGTCGCGTCCCAGTCGGAGGGTGGGACCCGGAGCGAGGGAGGGAGATCGCGGTACCGCATATGTCGTCGTACATCACGACGCCATCGGCGTTTACCGAATTCAACCCCTAAATGTTGAACGACATTCACAAACGTACCGAAGCCTGGCACAGACTTTTATCCGGCTTTGAAAAAAAAAAAAACCTCGATTTCGCACGGGGTTGGGGAAAAGAAAAAACGATCGATGAATTTTAACCAGACATCCTTTGTCCCGGTGTTTCCACGATGTACAGGAACCACGACGTACCATATTCACCGCTTTCGCCCAAGCATATCCTTGATCTCATACGTTTAGCATCTTCGATATATTATCAGCCACGCACTCTCGGCGTATACCTATAATTACACCTCCGAGAAGAAGACACGCGTATTATATTCGGGAGTGGCTTTCGGACATTGGACGATTGAAATACGACACACCTGCCCGGCGTCCGCACGCGGAAACGTTTCAATAAATCTCGCGAGGTATAATAACAATTTGGTTACACGATGTGTATCATTGAATCCCGACGAGAACCCGATTAATTTTTTCGCTCGCTGAGATCGTTCATGCGTCCATTTCCGAGAGCTCTTCGCCCATGCCCCGATAAGTTATTCACCTGGACGAGCGTTACGCCAACGTACGTTGAATCGTTTGAAAAACGGAAGAATCCACGTTGAAAGATCCTGTTCGTCGCAGGGATCTTGAATTCGTACCGCGACGGTCAACCTCCGAGAGGGTGAGTCGGTTGACCCAACCGAAAAAAAAAGGAAAGATCGGAAAGGACGCACCTGGCCCACGCGCTCGCGCGCGCCAGGCCAATCCACATGTGTTCCGGTCAGACCGAGGGGTCTCGCGATCTTCCTTGTCCATCTAACTATAATAATAAAACGTAACCATGGGGTGTCTCTCCCGGTTTTTTTTTTTTTCTCTACCTCTCGTCTGAGAAACGACCGGGGATCATTTTATCATCGTTTCTCTTCTCCTTCGTCTTCTTCTTCTTTCCGCGTTTTTATCCTAAAAAGCCGCAAGGACTCCGCGCTGAGCGAGTCAAAAGGGCGTGAACGACACCTTGTCGCGGGTCCGTTTATATTCCTATCGATCAGATCGGATCTACGATGGATCAGCCTCGTCGACTGTTTCGATCGATATCTTCTCCATGGCAAACATGGTTTATCCATTCTGCATCAAATATACACACGCTGTATGGTTTCTGCCCATGAATGAAACGTAACACATTTCTATGAATTGTGCGAATTGTATGTGAGATTTAGAATGTTTTTCAATGAATTTCTGCCGCATTTTTCCGTTCCGGACTCCCTTGACTGAGGTTGTGAGCGTAAAATAGGAGTATAAATAAAAGCCCGAGGCAGTAACAACGAAGTCATGTACAAGAGAACAATGTTCAGTGAGACACTTGTAAGATGGAACAGCGACAAAAGTTGCAAACTCAATTTTCAATTGACAAAATGCTCTTCCAACAACTTTGACGCTCTTCAAACATGTCCGCCTCAATTTCCCGAAGACCTAAACAGGGTGGCAGATCCGCTGACAGAAAAAATGCTCTTCCAAAGTTGTCGGAAGAGCATTTTGTCAATTTTCAATTGACAAAATGCTATTCCAACAACTTCGACGCTCTTCAAACATGTCCGCGTCAATTTCCCGAAGACCCAGACAGGGTGGCAGATCCGCTGACAAAAAAAAAATCCCTGATTTCTCTGGCGCTTTCGAAAAATCCCTGACGTTTCTAGGTTTTGCAGGTTTTCCTTGACTTTCTTACGAGGACTCACGAATCCTGTCCTCTTTTGGAGGGTCCACCAAGCTTCGACTCGCTATGAGCTCGTCGTGCCGATCATAAGAATCCACATACTCGGCTCATCATCACATCTCTAAAACCCATTGAACCGTTGCTTTAAGGTTGCCTGCAGGTAGTTTTTGTTTTTTGTGGAAAAGCAACCAGTCGTTGATTCACTGTGCCTGTTGGTTCCTCGATTCGTCAGGGTGTAGACACACACATGTACATTTTTAGTCGAGCCGAGCGAGCGCGCTTACAGCTTCGCGTTTGTTTACGTTTCGGCGTGCGATTAGGCGTAGTGCGGTGAGCGGGGAGGAGAAGACCTTTGGCCGCCCGGATGAGGCGAAACAAAGGCAGTTAATAGTCGAACGCGTGAGAGAGCGGATGGCTGTGCGACGTCACGACGAGTTGTGCTATTTTGTATCAAATAAATGTTTTTGACTTTTCATTCTTACATACTCTTTCAATGTCCCACAACATCAGGAAATAACAACATCAACTTCCTTATTAGAAAAAAAATGTACACGTTTGGTACAAGTAACGCATTGTTTTGTTAAACGATTATTCGCTTTAATTTATTCAAAATTTGTCGATTGAAACAAACATCTTTGTCGTAGCAACCAAATCCATCTTTGAGCGTATGTCACCGCGCATTTGCTTAATCCAACAATTTATTTTTCTCAGTGTACAGTATGACGTAGGAGGCGTGCGATGATCCTGCGAACCGGCGCGTGAGAGGAATCGAGGTCTGGGGGATACACTTTCACCTATCCGACCACGTGTGGAGACGGTGTTGGTAGGTCCCGTTAAGGAGGACACGTGCTGCCTGTTGCTGCTTCTTCGTGCTCGTCTTCGGAGGAGCCTCGAGAGTGTGAGCGAGCTTGAAAAGGATGGGAAGGAGGAGTGTGAGGTGGATTATGGAGGTGGGTGCGATCCGTGCCGGCAGTACGCCATCGTCTTTGAAACGTGGGGTCGCGCGCGTCCCTCCCCCCTCCCCCCCCCCCTCTCCCCCACCCGGCAGGAGAAAAGTGAGGCCGGGAAGAACGATGTTTACGATAGAGCGGGACTGTGATAGAGTGAGAACTTCGAGCTGTAGTACTACCACTATCCTTGGCTTCGATCCCCGCAGGCAGTTTATCGCAACCGAGCGACTTCATCGCTCCGGAGACTCACAGACTCTTCGATCCTCGGGCTCGCTCAGCATCGCTCTCGTCACAGAGTAGACGAGACGTAAACATCTGTATATCGTTCGGAACTCTTGTACACGAAGAGCGCTCGGGCTCTTTTATTTTCGACTGGAGATGACGGGATGGAATATCAATAACAAGTTCCATTAGGTTCGATGCACAACTCTGGTAGAGTCGAGGCTCGCATAACTGACGATATTATATCGGGAGGTTTTGGGACAAGGAGGAAAAAAAAAAATTGTTGGGACGACAAGCATTTTGTTACCATAACTGATTTACCGGGTTAACATGGGAACAACAAAATATTTTGTTGCCGCAGCAAATATTTTTGCTGACACAACAATAAATTATTAACGATCTACATTTTGTTAGAGAAAGAGAACTATTTTTATCCGTGTACGTGGGGGGAAAAAAATGTGTTGGTAGAACAAGATTTTTGTTACGGTAACAAATTTTGTTCGTCAGTATAGGGTTAACGAAACCAGCTTGTAACCATTGCAACATTTTTCGCTTGGAGCGATTTTCTACCGCAACAAAACAGCTTTTGTTGCTGTAACAAAAAAATGTGTCATATGACTGAGTGGAGCGCGTATATTTGCCAACACTACGACCAGCTCGAGACGCTCGACGCGCAAAATGAAAACAAAGAGACGCGAGGAAACAGTTCCTTTGTATTCGAGTAAAAATAAAAATAGAGTGAACTTGAAAAATCTTGAAATTTGCTGTATATGGATGTATAAACTGGGAAAGGTTTAATAACTCTCGGAGTTTAATACATCCATGTACAGAAAATTTCGAGAATTCGCAATTGCAAATACAGACATTATTTTCAATATAATTGAAAGATAAAATACAAACGCAGTGAGTTAATATTCAAATAAATGTATGTACGTGTCTATAACAATCCTATGACCAGTTATCATTCCGCCGTCTAATTACAGCTAGCGTCGTTTGTTCTCATAGCAAAAAAAATCGCCGCAGTAACAAGAAAGTTTTGTCGCGATAGCAAAACCAATTGTTTCTAAGTAGTAATTTTTAGCTGCTTTTCCAAATCGTTTTGCTTGAGGTCATTGTCAGGAAAACTCATTTTGTCAGAGCAGCTAAACCATTTTTCTCCGTGTACGTCCACGACATTCGGACTGTTTTTATACTTCTGTATTCCATTCTATTAACTGGACCAAGGTTGCACGGTTTTTCAAAAATGTATTCAACTCCAAAAATAAAAAGATTTCAACATAATAGATTCATTGTCTCACTGAGATTAAATTCGAAGCTAACAAAATGGCGATTAACTCTTTATCTACGTTTACGTTTAGTTTAGTTGGTCTACGAAAGTAACTCTTCGGGTTAATCAACTCTGGATAAAACGAAAGCCGACTTTCGACGAAATTGTGAAATTACATTCATCGATAATTTCGACATTCTTACAACAAAGTCAACACCACAATATTAAATGAAAAATCGTGTCACGAGTTTTGAAGACGATGACAAATTATTCGCCGAAGGAAGAGTTTCTCGTCCTTCAAAGAGCTGTTCGCCGGTAGAAATGAGTTTCTACTTCCCAAGTAGCTCAAGAAAATCGGACACCGGTAATGGATCCGGGGCTTCCGAAGCAACGGAAAACTAAAAGGCACTCTCCTCCGTTTAGGCGGCAGGGACATGCGATGATTGCCCACCCACGTCTACCAAGCCTGTTCTCCATAACTCTCGAAAAAGCTCGTGTAACTGCACGGTACTACCACATTTCGCTGTCGGAGAAAATGTGCTCCATCCATGGAGGCACCGGTCTCGTTGGTTTTACTCCCTTTTCATCTAATAGGCCCGACGGATGAACACGTCGCGCGGACATCATAAATATCACACAAGCTGCGTCGCACCAAAGGCACATAACGACCGAGCTGGCGTTTATAATTATCATATATAATTATCATTTTTATTTATGCCTCTTGGTTTTTTATTCTATTTCTTGAAACGCATAATACATCATCTGCAACGTGTCAGGTCAAGGTATTTTAATTGTGTCGATTTTTTTAAAGAGTGAATAAAGAATAGTCTAAAAAAAATCCTGAATCATACGTGGAGACAGCGATGGATTTGAGAATCAATTTTCGGCGCGTGGTTAGAGCGTGCCAAAAATCCGTAGGGGAGGAATAAGTAGAAAAAACAGCGAAACGACGGGTTCTCTCGTGATCGTCGCTGATCCGACCCTTGTCCGCCACCTCGGCACGAATAAAAAAAAAAAGCTCAAACCGCAGAGATCCTTCTGGTTAAAATGCAACGATTCGGGAGAGGAGAGAGACCGGTGCGGGAATGACCGTAACGGTCGCCCGGCATGCGTTCAATACGACGATTTGAATGAAAAAAGTGTGCGAGAAAAAAAAACGCTACTGGGGTGAGAATGGACGGACAAACATCCCGACGGAATTTACAAATCCTCATGGCTGCTGGACACGAATCCTTTTTTTTATACATGATATATAGATTCTCATCGCCGTCGAGTGTGGCAGATGCAAAGCTTGTGCATGCTTCGCGGAACGCGATTGTCCCTACATCGCGTGACTGAAATCTAAGCGGCATACCTTACGTGTGTAACGCTGGAAGATACGACCTTCCGATTTTCGTGTCCATCGGTCGTTGACATTCCTTTTTTTTACCTCAAGGTGGCTCACGCGGGACTCGTGCCGTTTTGGGTGAAACAATTTTTTTTCACACCTTTTTCGCACCCATTCTTCTTGACACTGGAACCCGTCATGGGGGAGATGAGGGCTAAAAACCTAGAAAAAAAAAAATTTGGACTTGCCTCGAAGCGTGCTTTCCTTGGTGGTATAGAGAAAAAATCATCATGAACGTCCGTTTAAATGTAATTATTTTTATTTAAATTAATAACAAAATTTTTTTTCTAATTTTTGCTTAAGGCAATACGCCGTTAGATCGCCGTTTTTTGATGGTGGGGGGTGGTGGGGGGCATTTTGCCAGCAATGGTTGAGGCCTAGGTATTTATTCACATACAGGTTCGAAACCTCTTCTAGTCGTGGTATCTTCGAAAATCGAGCTGCGCCCATAGATTTTCGAAGATACAACATTTTGTAATGTTATTTTGGAAAAAAATTCTAATACAGTAGTCTGGAAATGTATATAAAAAAAAAAAAAATGTTGTTTTTCACGCGGCACCATATGCGGCTCACGATAATTGACGCCATTTTAATCTCATGTATCTCGGAATCCATGTGGGTAAAAAATTATTAGACATTCTTATAAAAAAAAACCTTGTTCATTGCTTCGTGTCACTTGTGATTTTTCGTTCCAAAAGTAGAACAGTCGTTATGTGACGTATTTCCTTCAAAGCAGAATTTAGCACGTAAGGTAACGGTACCGATGTTCGGACACGTCCCAATCTTCGGACACTCCTATGCAGATCTGATTTATTCCGAATTGAAGTATTGAAAATCCATTATGACACTTGTAATCGTAACTGCAAACATTATATGATGCACAGAAAAAAAGTTACACAAGGTTTAAGCCTAAATTATTTTCTATTGTTGAATTCTGTTAAACACCGACGATATAGTGTCCGAAGAATGGTACAAGCGTTACTACACACGCGACCTAATAATCGGACAATACGAAAAAGTTAGGTTAACCAGTTTTCTACGTATCTTATCTTCATTATTGTTTCGCGTGAATATTATTGTTTTCATTGATTTAATCGATAAATCGCAAAGGAATTCCTTTAGTCAATATTAACTAAAAGTTCGCACATCAGAATTCTCGAAATCTGCGATCGTCCGAAACATTGGTACACGCAGTGTCCGAATATAGGGACCTGCCGAAAAACCGCGTCCGAAGATCGGTACATTTCGGCTCTCTTGATACTTTCTTCCGTAATTAAAAATTTTTTTATTCTTTTATACTTAACCGGTGACTTTTGGAAACTAGAAACTATCAGCTTGACATTGGTTTCGGTTGTTTCAAGAAAAAAAATGTTCTTGATAAATTAATAACTGCTGGAATCTTACGCTGCTCTTAACCGTCCGATCATTGGTACCTTTACCTCAAGTACCCTCCCCCCAGCCCACCAATCTTTGTCTCCGAACCCTCCAATCCCTGGCGCGCATCGAGAGACCGCGCATAACCCTTCCATCGCAGCAAACGCCATTCACCGTTCGCGCCGGCTCCAACATCCAACGAAGGGGGTTCGAATCAACCCTTCCTCTTCTCAAACTAGTCCGACAAGTACGCCCGCGGGGCTCGCTGCTCCCTTGGCTTGTCCAGTCATCGATCCCATGTTATTCCAGTGTATGCAATCGAGATTTTCTGGGCGTGCCCGAAATGGCCGACTCGCCTTCCTCATCCACTGCTCAACCCTTCATTTTTTCCAATTAATTTTAATCCCACAATTCCGCGCGTCCAACGGTGCCTAATTAGTCTGAGCTTCTTCCAAGCACAACAGGCACTCCACCCTGGTTTATCCACTTGGAAAAAAAAAAAACAAACTTAAGAGAAAAAATAAATCAAGATTAATGAGCCTGAGTTTGCCGCTGAAGCTCTCGTTTGGTATGCAAGAAAAGAAGAAGAAAAAAACCGCGGTTTTTCCACCGCTAGTTTTTTCCCTCGGGGCACAGCGAACTTTTAATCCAATCGAGCGAGGGCGAAGGCGCGGGTGCGCAGAAAACCCTGCTGCGCTGTTCCAACCGCTCGGAAGCCCGATGACACTTGCTGTAACTCCTGCCGTCTCTCCGTTTTATCGCTGCGCCGGCATACGCGATACACTTAATACTTGTGTAGCGTGCGGCGGCGTAATGAAAGAATAAATACTTAATGCCGCCTAGTATGGCGCGTAATTATATCGCGGGTTGGCGTTGGCTGCACGGGGCAAGGGAAACTGTGAGGGCCGGGAGTGAAGATCGTCCAGATGAGGCATGACAAGGCCGACGACAACGGCGAAGAAAATTTTCGTGGGTTCTTAAGGCCGAGAGAGGAGAGGGTGGAAGGGCTGAAAGCGAGTGCTGATTCGCGACACGGGGGGGGGGGGGGAAATTGCAGCTGGGGGTTCTCTCCTCTGTCTGAAAAGGTCGGCTCCGCGCCTCTGAATAATTAATTCTGGATACGACGGCGGTTTTTGGCTTAAAAGCAGAGTCCCTCGGGTTGTTCCGTACAGCGGGGAGAGGGAAAGAAGAAAGGAGGCGAAAGAATACTTATCAGCATCGTCGCGGCCAGAATCTTTATTCTCGTCGGGATATTTTAATTTTAATTTTTTTTTTTTTTGCTTGAATCTCCTCATCTTTATTTTTTACTTACTTCGAAAAGATGCCGACGTAGGCAAATATTAAAATTGCGGGTGGAGAGACCACAGATAGATTTTTTTAGAATTCGGGACAAGTGCCGAGAGTAAAGGAAAGTGAGGATGAAAAGGACATGTATAGAGCCGCTCAAAGTGTACACACACATTGCGGCACATTGTAAAGTGAAGTTCTCATGAAAATTTCCAAATTCCCGGTATGACGTCACTTCCGGTGGGAAAATGAGATTTTCAACCGGAAGTGGCGTATTGCCGGTCAAGAATAAAAATGTTCAAGCCGGATGTTTAACGTACGATGCCAATTCTGGTCGACAACTGAGATTTTCAAACAGGACGTTGACGTTTTCCCGTATGACGTCACTACCAGTTGAAAATTGAGATTTCGAAACCGAAAGTGACGTCACAAAGAAACTATTCAATTTTTCACTACCAAGTAGTAACTATTACCCAGTATATATTAGCGCTCGGAAGATCGTAGGCCTCGCTTCGGCTGCTTAGGTTGGCTAGAGAAGAGCTGATATGGCGTTTAGGCGACAGCCAGTACGAAGTCAGCGACGTGCTGTTTTTTTTTTTCCAGTTACAGCAGAATTCCACCTGGAATTATGCACTTTTTGCTTTTTGGATTTGAAAGCAATCGATTGAAAGCTTGCTAACCAACTGCTAATGAAACTGGCGAACAAAACCAATGCCGTCAAAAATACATAGGGGAGTCCGGGGCAAAATGGCACAGCGGGGCAAAACGGGACTGTGAGAGCAAAACTCAATTCTCCAATAATTTTTGGATGCCCGATTTTGTCGTCACGATACATCCGGATTTTTAAACCCGTTTTGCCCCACGTACCACCATCGCCACCATTTCAAAGTTATTCGAGAATTGCGTTTTGTCTCATTATCCCGTTTTGCCCCGGTGTGCCATTTTGTCCCGCTCTCCCCTACTCAAAAACAAGAGGCAACTAAAAACAGCGAGTGAGGAAAAACTACCGCTAATCTCGGGTTTTCTACCCAACATGATCAAAAGAGATATTGGATACGTTATCCGTGTTCGAGCTTTTACAGAGAAACCCGTCCGGGACATGGAAGATACGCAGCGATGGCCGCCAACATAACAGCAGGGGGGGGGGGGAGGGGGTTTATGCCGCATCTACCGGCTTCACTGCCCCTGGTCACCCTTCATCCTTCCACCATAATTTCCGAGAATGAGATAAGCTACACATCTCTCCCAGGTCCCTCACTAGCCCCGGTCTCGCTGGACGTTGGGGTCGCAACAGCGGCAACCCTCTCTCACCCTAACTTCGTACAACCCCCTCGTTCGTTCGCAACCCCCTCGCTCGCGTTAGCTAGTCGCGTTACCCGGGGGGTTCTGTCTACCGGGGAGAAACTCTCTTACTCAACTCAGCCTCGTTCCCGTGCGACTGACCGAGCGTCGCCTATTGGCCAGAAGCCCTTCGGACTTTCGCGCTGATCAATAAATCGTTCTTGCAACGTTTGCGCGCGGGCATCACACAACATGAAGGGAAAACCAAGAGCATCGGCAGCGAGCAGCAGCAACAGCGGCAGCTCATCGTCGAAACGCATCCTTGCCTCGACGTTCCGCGAATAAAGAGCGATCCTCTGTCGCTGCTGAGGCTGAACTTACGGCCAATCGGGGTCTCACTCGTTCACCCCCGTTCGGAGGAGAACAAAAAAAAAAAAGGGAAAAATTCGAGCGAGAGAGAGAGAAGAAGATGGAGGCACGATGGAGGCCTAAAGTTTCAGACCCCAACCGACCGACCACTTTGAGTCCGCTCCCCCGTTCTGCACCCCCGTGGAACTTCTTCGCGAAGCCATTAAAACTTCTATCCGCACACTCTGGCGATTCTCTCGTTCTGTGTTTTTTTTTTATTTTTATTTTCTTCTCCCCTCTTTCTCCGGCTAGCGTTGGGACGCTAGTTTTAGTTGTAGGTACACTTTGGAAAAAAGAAGTGGAAAAACGGTGTACGAGAATTATCCTGAGATTGTCGGGAACGACGCGCCGAAGAAATTATCAACTGATCGCAAGGGGGGGTTTCTACTCTTGTTTTCTCCTTCGGCCGAGTTGGTTGAAGAGTTTTTGGTGGCTTTCAAGACGAAAATGCGTACGGATTCAACGGACTATTTCATCCTTCGTCTCCTTGATCGATGGATGCTCGGAGAATAAAAAAAAAGTTGTACGGTAGATCTGGGTGGTTTACCCGGTAAGAGTATCGGGGCTGTGGGCGATATGATGGAAACGTCATCGGTCATCGGTATTGTCATGTGCGCTTCTCCGATATCTCGGCGTGTGGTAGACATTAAAGGACGGAATGAACGAGAAAGCCAGAGGGGCTTGGGCGCAAGGGGAAACCTAACGATCATAGTCTTTCGAGGAAAATGGAATCTGAGGATGAAGCTTCTTTGTTCTTCGAAAATATAATGTACTGTGAGGAATAATTCACAAACAAAGTTTCTCGTGGCATAGAAATACCTTTATTTAGCGAATGCGATTTTTTTTAAATTCTCCACCTAGTGAAAATGTTTTTCTGACACTATGTTTTAATGAAATACGGTGTAACACGGTAGCATGTTCATTCTGCTCGGAAAAAGTCAATTTCCGAGTTCTTTCCGAGTACTTTAAAAAGTATCATTAAACGAGGCATTTAAATTGCTATGCGTTGTGCTCTTGATTTTTGTTGTGTGATCGACCCTTTTTATTGCAGTAAAAAAAAAAAAAATGCGCAATTTACCGGGTAAAGAAAATCACCTGATGTACAAATCCTAAATTATTCTGTCGATATCTCCGATGCTCAGAAGTGTTTTCCATACAGCGTGTGTACACTGTGCGTGTGACCTTGCATAGAAAAAAACGAACCACTTCAAGGTGAATACGAAAGTGCGCATACGATACGAAAGTTTTACAAAAAATAAGGAATAATAAACGAATGAGACGATGCAGAATGTCATTAAGACTCGAGGAAAGTGTTCACTGATTTGCATCGAATATTCCGTGGTCAATAATACATGTACCTAGCAATTTATGTGTATTTTATTCCTCGAGAACGACTCGACCTTCACTCGCCTTCGAATTAATACATACCATTTATTGCCGGGCAATATGAAAAAGAGAGTTACCAATAAATTCCCCTCCGAGCACGTACTACACATCAGCCCTGAAGTTTAGATGTCAAATCTACGGGTTACCATAATCAAACGGAATATGGACCAACTTGGCGATAAAATAAAATTTACCGCTTTTATAATAACTTTCATTCGTGGAAAACTCTTGGCACACACACACACACATATGTATATTTCTCTATCTCTCTATAATATATCAAAGTCACGCCACCGCCGCCGCCGCCGCCATGTCAAGAATCTGCTTCACCGAACGGAGAGGGATAGAGCAAAACACGTCACCCGTTACACGTGTAGTTGTATGAGTATACGCGTATGAGCGAGAGCGTAACCTTGCTGGCTATCACGGTGCATTTGGTTATGAATAGTACCTATTTTTTAACCTTCATTATTCCGTGCCTGCATGTGACGAACCAGAATCGAACTTAAAGAAAATAAATATAAAGTCGTCGTGCTTCACACGATACGGTTATCTGGACGTACACCAACGTCCGTACGTAACAGTCAACTTCAGGTCGTAATGAATAGTTCGAGATAAAATAGTAGACATTTTTCACGGCCACTTCAGTCCCAAACTCATCGTTGCTAGAGTGTAGAAAATTGTCCGCCAGAAAGATTCTCCTAAAACTTGGCGAACATTCTTGAGGACTAGTAAGAAAACTTATTTAGAAAAATTGAGCTCGTGAATGTGTAGCAAAAAAAAAAAAAAATTATAGGATTTTTACGTTCAACTGAGTTGCAATCTCATCGTTGTTTGCGTGTAGAAAGTTGTCCGCACAATAGATTTGCCTAAAATTTAGTGGGCATTTTTTTAGCAAGCTTACTGAACAACGTACATGCGACTCGTAAGAACATTAAGAACATTCAAGTAAAATTTGGAAGAGATATAGAGGTTGTCTGCAACTCGTAAGATGGACCGTTGAGGTCACTTCGGTGCTGCAACGTGCGAGCATTGCAGCATCGCATGTCTGTCCACGTACAACTACTTCGCTCATATGCTTTAGCACTTTCGCTCATATGCTTTAGCACTTTCGCTCATATGCTTTAGCACTTTCGCTCATATGCTTTAGCACTTTCGCTCATATGCTTTAGCACTTTTGCTCATATGCTTTAGCACTTTCGCTCATATGCTTTAGCACTTTCGCTCATATGCTTTAGCACTTTCGCTCATATGCTTTAGCACTTTCGCTCATATGCTTTAGCACTTTCGCTCATATGCTTTAGCACTTTCGCTCATATGCTTTAGCACTTTCGCTCATATGCTTTAGCACTTTCGCTCATATGCTTTAGCACTGCATGCGAAAGCCAGACATGTCATGATCATGTAAACTATTTTTAAGCATTGTTGAGGTGTTGAAGTAAATTGTGGAAGTTACACCGCTTGGACTAAAAACGACTCGTGGTCGTTCAGACGAGATCCGTTTATCCGCCACTAACACCCAGCACTTGTTCTGCAAGGAACAAGAAAAAGCATGCTGCAGACGTCTCAGATGCCGAGGAAGGACCGTCATATGGCGCAGGTTGTTATTGAAGTACGGATAATAAAATATATTGCCGATATCGGATAACTTCAAAGTCGTTTTCCCACGAATCTCTTTTATTTTACATAGTGTACAATGTAACTCAAGAACCAAGGTTCCGACTATTTTCAAATTTTTGCAGCACATTCTATTTATCAATATACATTCATAGAACTTACACAACTGAGAAATTATCGACCCACTTTTTAAAAGTAAAATAAATCGTTGTTCGAAAAGGTAATCAAAAAGGTGAAACAATCCAATTTTTACCATTTTTTATTTCTTCATATCATTGTTCGTAATGATGTATATAATACATGTGTAACGACGTAAACTTTTTTTATTTTCAGTTCAGACTTTACACCACGAACGCAGATTTTGAAGCCGACCTTCTACGAGACAAGAACACCACCATTTTTTTAACATTTTGCTGATTTTTCGTTTTTGTACATACAGTTAAACACTATATCAATAAATATACAAAAAATCAATATATGCTTTATATGCAATTTTAACCGCGTGCGAAAAAATCCCTCAGAAACTGACCACTAGAGGATACATAAGACCTTACGTAACATGAAATTAAACCTCGAAAAACATTTTTTTCCCAAAAACATAACTTTCTCTATTAAAAAACAAAACTAACTAAGTCTTTAAACACGCATTTCACTGCACCGTTTGTTTTATTCTCAATAATCAATGGAGTCAAATTTGAGACCGGTACCTTGCAGATTTTTTATCGACCATTCATCGAATCGCCGTGACAAATCGTCGGACATGTAATTTCGCCAGTCCCCAACTTTTCCTTTGCGAATAAATTTTACGTTCGGGTCGGTATCGTTTTTTTTCAGTATCCCTTCTAAATTAATTGCAGGGTTTGCAGCCATCTTCGAGAATTCTAAATGCTTCTCCAATACATCTACTTGTTCGTCGGTCACTTTTTTTCCCAAGAATTTAGCGGTTCGCCGAATCGCTGCTGCTTGATCCTGTGAAAGAGAAGAATAATTACACAGCTCGCGTACATTCTTACGTACGCATTTTAAATGTTTTTTTCACCTTTTTCATTTCCTCGTAAGTGAGAAATAGTATGTTATCTTGATCTTTGCTATTCCAAAATCGAAGAACGTGGCTCCAAAATGGTCCCATTGGTCCTGAAGCATCCGGAAACAAATCAGTACAGTTAAAATAAAAAACCCGAAATCTTCCTCTATATATATATTCAAATATTTGTTGATAAGTTTTTAGACTTCTGGAGACGTTAGAGATAAATACGCAATAAGTTCAGTGAACCCAGTAACACTAAAGCGCAATGTAATAATAATGTAACGCAATGTAACAAGTATTATCAATTTTGTGACATTTTTGCGATCAGTGACATCACGTTTTGGTCATAGTGAGTTTATCATGAGCCAATGAGATGATGATTCGTACATAAGAAATCCCCAAGTAGAAAAAAGTAGTATATGGGAATCCCGAGCAAGAAACCGACGGTCATAAATTAAGGTGAAGTGAAAGTCACGTGACCGAGCCAGAAGTGTGAGAGAGATAGCGCCATTGGTCCTTACGGTGGAGCGAGAGAGAGCGACATAGAACGTGTTTCACTTCACCTTAAGTTTCGTGCGTTGTTGCACGTCCGCGGCAGCCACTTTGCGGTTGGAAAGAAATTGTATTAAAATCGTGTATGCAAAGGCTAAACAAAATTGTTGATATTATGGGCCGTTTCCGTCAACTAAGGAAATCGTCAAAAATAATATTTTCAGAAATGTTGTAATGACTTCCGCATCTGCAACGGTTTCCGTCAACATCTTCAACGTCGATCCTGCTCATGGCGACGATTGTTGTAGGAACAGATACCATTTTAATGGTATATAACAATACTGTCTATTTGCGGAGCAAATGTGAGGCCATTGTGAATTGTTATGGTGAAATTTAAATTAAAAAAAAAAATAATCTCATACGATTTTCAAAATATTAATGGTAAATAATGATAATAATATTGATGAGAATGATGATTGGTAGATGATCGATTAATATTTACCATTATCTTCGACAAACAGCTCTGCAAAATCCTCGAAGCTTCCCTGGATATTGTGCATCATTCTGCAGTAGTGATAAAAACTGACGCAAGTATCTTTCGGATTTCTTGCTACGTAAACGGTCTAAAACAAGGATTACGATTAAAAAGTATATCAAAGTTATATTTCAATTATGTAATCAAGTTTCTCTGTTAAACTTAAACTTTATCTACACTACAAACAGTATTCCGAACTCAACGCTTATATATAATATAATATAGAATATTGTCTAATATAGAAGCGTTGCATTCAAGATACTAAAATACTAAATACCGAAAACAGTACTCTGAACGCAACCCTTCAAGAATATTATTCTTGAATCAGCGCTGATATAATCATGTTATAAAAATCTCGTTTTTGAAAGTATTCATTGTATTAAATGTAATAAGTCGTATTCAGAACTCTGTCGATTAAAAATATGTGTGCAGTAAATACCTTTGGTTTCTTTACATGCCATTGCAGGGGTAACAGGTCCCAGGGCAAGTGTGTTTTAACGCTTCGAGGACTCGGAGTTTTCTCGACGTTTTCCACTGAATTTCCAAATTGTGCGAACACGCTCACATAATCCCCACTTACCATAAGAGCTGAAGACCTTTACGGATAAGCATTGCAAATTA
Organism: Exephanes ischioxanthus; assembly: GCA_958510785.1. NCBI lineage: Eukaryota > Metazoa > Arthropoda > Insecta > Hymenoptera > Ichneumonidae > Exephanes > Exephanes ischioxanthus. The sequence continues at coordinate 8,500,053 of OY294025.1, forward strand.
TCAAAACAATTATCTAAAGTTTCATTGGCATAGTATCAACTGAGTTTCGGTCTGCGACAATTATGAGTGACTGGGTAGGATACTCACTCAAGAAGCGGATTTCGGACAACTAACGGTGTTTTAGCTCTTTCATAATCGAAGTCATTAGATATACAGAAAACCATTTCCTGGGCCCAATGGCTTCCTGAAATTTGATCATGAAAATATGGCTAATTCTTTAAAAATCTACACATTCGTGGACTCCGCTGTTTTCGATCGCCTTCTACATTTTGCGTGCGTTTACATATCGATGGCTTAATGCCATAAGGCCACAAAGGAGGTGTACAAGCGAACATACAAAATTAACTTAAGCAAACGTTATACATTGGGCTGGACCGTGTGGAGCCAAGCTACAAGTAAATATAACGTTAATAAGTGACAGTGAACAAAAAAAAATTTTAACCGATCATTAGACTTATACAACATTTTTATTGTTTCTGATCACTGCCTTATGTATTTCTATTTTCACAGATTTACTCTACGCGGATGACAAAATATTTACAGAAGATGAATAAGCCCATTCTCATTAAAAAAATCTGTATACACAAAAATAGACGAAAATAACGGAGCGATGTTAAAAACTCAACTTCTCAGAATTTGTACGTTATAAAATCTATTTATTTCTGAATATTATGTAGAGAATTTCCTTAAATTTATCAGCGAAAAGAAAGTTATATAAAAGAAGACCAATCAATGGCTTAAGAACAAAAATTGACAAGTCTCAGGATTCAATACATTAACCCCTTAGTGTTACAATCCGACCTTAGACCATGATGTCCACGAGATTGAGGTTTTAAACGTTGCCCAAGTGGCAGGGGATAAAAAATTTGTTTTGATTGTTTTCCATAAAAACTTTGGGCTATCCCAATCTGAAACCACACTGTGTACGAAAAACGGCAAAGAATTTAAACAATGTAGGAATGTGGAGTCATGACGCAAGACGCAACATTTTTTTTGTTGTCTATGTGAGTGCTTTCTTGAATTAAAAATAGATAAGCAAAATGGTCAATGGAAGCTCGCTATTTTTCAGATAAGACCAGGTTTTTCGCTAGTTTGTAATGTTTTAATTTACACACGACAAACATTATTTGCAATGTAACTTTTTTTATCTTTCGAATTTCAGTGCTGTTGTGCCATACTCAAACGCGGCAGTTCAAAAATATGAAAAACATTAATGTATATCTCTTAAACATATGTGAGCGCACGTTAATGTCTCTAGGCAAGCGAGGACGATGACGTCCAAACATCCGTTTTTAAGGAATTACTCGTATATGTTTAAAAAAATTGTATAAATACTGCATAATAAAACTAAACAGTATATAACCTGCGATTGACAGAATAATATAAACTGCGACGGTGGGTACATGATCGCTAACTTTTGGAAAAAGTAAAAATTGTTACAGGCGATTGAGCATCCGTATTTTATGAATGTGCCTATTTTATCCGCATTGGAAAAGAAAACGTTGTTGAATATTTTTCCCATAATTTCTCCAAAAAAAAGGTGACTCATTCCAGAAATGTATGAGAAATGGGGACAAATTTCTCTGATTTTCTCCGCAAAGTAGAAATTTTTCAATTTCTCAAGTTTTTTTCCGCAACTAATCATATTTTTCCCGTCTTCTAACAAACAAAAAAGCGACTCTTCGAGGAAAGTTGTTATAAGGAAATAACCGGAAAAATTCTCAATTTGAGGGAGAAACCGAACCGATTTTGGGCATGAAAAGAAACCGGGAATCGTCTTATATACTTTCCGCAGCAGTTGTAATTTCTCAGACATCAAATTAAATTGCAAGATACGTCTGAGGAGAAAATCGATTTTGGAAATGAAAAGTAAAAATTGATAAACAGGATCTAAAAAAATGTACCCTATTATTCGTAAGACAGTATATAAAGATCTGTTATTGACCGATTAAAAGGCCAAGTATAAACACTCGTGAAGCTGATGGCTCGCACGCTTCGCACGCTCGTACCCCTTTATAGACTTAAACCCTTATTATCAGCCAATTTCACGTCCCTATTACTAACCCTCTGACCCAATTATTGACCCCGGTGACCCAATTATTGACCCGCCTCGATTCTTAACACGATAGCGGCGGCGGAGGCGAAATCTTTTTATATTATAGAGAGATATCCGTTTGGGAAACAAAGTTTGTTCCTATAACGGTACCTTGTTCTCAATCATACCTGTGCGAGGATACGAAACCATCCAAATATCGTCATCGCGTATCTCCAGGTCCCGAATTTTGGTTCCCAAATAAACGTAACTGGGTGGAAGCACGGTCTGCCCCGGCTCAACATGCATAAAGCTTGATTTTATTCCGAACATCCGGTCTAATTTTTTCCCGACGTCCCCATCAATAGTCTTGAAAGTCAATTCCATTTTTAAGCTTGCTTACGTTTCTAAAAAAATATGTAATAATTCACCAATAATCTTCAAAGCAACAAAATGAAAAATATGTGCACTCGTAGTTATCCGTCTCGAAATTTTTAAACTTTACGCGTGATAACGTGCTGCCGCGTGTCGGACCACAGTACGACTGGAAAAGAACATTGTCGGGAGCCTACTCTTACTGTCCCCATATCAAACAGGTTTTCGTATGCCCCGCGTCCGCCTACTTTCGCCGCTGTACGGAGGCTTTCAAGAGAAGCAGTTGAACGGCATGTCTCAATAGAAAATGTTGAAAATTGAAATTTTCATATCGCTTCCTCGTAAAAGTTGAAAATTAACATTTTCACAACGCTTCCTCATAAAAGTTGAAAAATGAAATTATTACATCGCTTTCTCGCAAAAGTTGGAAATTGAAATTTTCATATCGCTTTCTCATAAGGTTCCTTTATTCGTGAAGTTTCTTCTTTTAGGAAGCATTGTCTGTATTTTTGGCTTCCTCATAGAGGAAGCTTCTCGAATAAAGGAACATTATGACGAAACCATACGAAAATTTCAATTTGCAACTTTTATGAGGAAGCGATATGGAAATTTCAATTCTTTAAAATCCATTGCAGGGGCAACAGGTCCCAGGCCAAGTGTGTTTGAACATATCGATTTTTTAAATAAAAGCTCCTGATCTACAGTGTTTGAGAGTAAAATGATTATACTTATTGTTTTAACCGCTGACTCAAAAAGAAGTATAATTATAAAATTTAATTACACTGGACCATTTTTCTTTTCACTTGAATCAAGGTGAGATCGTACTTTCACGGTCGACGCAAGATTTCTCTACCAGAGGAAACTGTTCCTACGTAAATACGTCGTGCGAAACGGATAAATTAATCTCCCTAGGTCGATAATTCTGCTTCCTCATTTACAACTGATAAATCACCTTTTTTTTTTGCGATCGGGCCGAAACTTTGCACCAACTTTACATCAATCCAGTCAATGCCAAGTTTGATTTGTATCCAAATGATCGCGAACCGGCAAAGTGATCAAAAAGTTAAGAATATTTTATTCTTTTTTTTATTGTTTTTTAATTTCTCGTAGAGCAAGCTTCATTTTCGTGAACATTTTTTTTTCCGAGTGTTTTATACAAATGTTTTCAGAATGTCCCAACACATAAAAAAATCATATTTATAAAAACTATCATGAAAATGTACACAACTGTACTTGCACTAAAAAAACTTCACTCAAATACAACTTCCTTCAGCGGTTACAGTAAGCCAATGAAGCCTCATGAAGCCCCGGGCATACCCCTGAAGTAAGCTACATTCGTATGGAATCTTGCGGTTTACAGTTCTTAATCTGTACAGTTGCGTGATGTCCCGTAATTGTCCTGTTCAGTCGTCGCCGTGTCGACGACTGTATATCCACTATAGTGTTGTCTCGAAATACATTTGTTCACCGTACTAGAGATGCGGTAGCGTTGCAAGACAAGTCCATGCACCGTCGGTAAAACAGTTGGCGAAACGCGACCACGACTCTTTTACTTGAGCGAACGCGCTTTTTTCTCCCGACTGCCCTCTAGGGCAAAAGACGAGAGATATGCGTTTCACTTTTTCTAACTCGTGTGATTACAGCACTCGCCTTCGGTTCGTGCTGCAAACTCACACTCGTTAGAAAAACGTTTTTCGCCCTCGTGGAGTAATGTACTATTAATTTATATGCACCGTTACTTAGATTTAAGGTAGTCCTTGCGGACAGCCTGAGCCCACGTGAGTTCAGAGCGAATTGAGAGTGGAATTGCGAATACTTCGCGATGAGATAAAAATCTGAAAAAAATCAACCATATGGAAGGTACTGAAAAGATTGATTTTGTATAATAATAATTCCAAAATGTTATTAACAAATGAATGAAAAAAAAATTGTTCAACAAATCCTCCGGCAACTTAACTTTTTGTTCATATAAAAACAATAAGTTAATCTTTTTGAATACGTATGAATTTTTTCAGAATTTTGTCTAATTTTTGAAAATTGCGTTTTTAGTTAATAAAAAAACGTGATTTTCAAAAATTAGATAAAATTCTGAAAAAATTCATACGTATTCAAAAAGATTAACAAATTGTTTTTATATGAACAAAAAGTTACGTTGCCGGGGAATTTGTTGAACAATTTTTTTTTTTACGCATTTGTTAATAATATTTTGGAGTTATTATTATGTAAAATCAATCTTTTCAGCACCTTCCATATGCTTGATTTTTTTCGAATTTTTATCCCATCGAGAAGTGTTCGCAATTCTCTCTCAATTCTCTCTGAACTCATGTGGGCTCAGGCTGTCCGCTAGGACTACCTTAATGCAATATTACATACATTTTTCCCGGTAATTGGGTGTGAAATGAAAGTTGTCGAAAAAACATTTGGATAATATTCGTGTTTTTGTTCGCAACGATGCCACTGTTTTTTTTTTACTATTCAGTGGTCGGACGTATTTTTCGGATCGCCCACTGAATCGTTTGCAGTTTTTTTTTTTTTACATTTTTTGGCCGTGTAGTTGTTTTGGTAATGCGTGCACGAAGCTACATAGGGTACCGTGTAAACGTTTCGGAAATCGGTCTTTTCTCCACCGATTTCTGTTAGATTCAAATAAAAAACCAGACAGGTTGTATCCAAATTTCAAGAAGATTCACCGTTTTGTTTCTGAGATAAATTCAATAAACGAAAGACCCTATCTCTGTCTAGCCACTTGCTTTGTCCGCCTTTCTCACTTGCACACTGACTAACGCGGTCAGCGGAGCCCCTCTCCCGTTCCCGTCCTGCGATTTTGGTCCAAACATTCTTAAGGTAGTCCTAGCGGACAGCCTGAGCCCACGTGAGTTCAGAGCGAATTGAGAGTGGAATTGCGAATACTTCGCGATGAGATAAAAATCTGAAAAAAATCAACCATATGGAAGGTACTGAAAAGATTGATTTCGCATAATAATAATTCCAAAATGTTATTAACAAATGGATGAAAAAAAAATTGTTCAACAAATCTTCCGGCAACTTAACTTTTTGTTCATATAAAAACAATAAGTTAATCTTTTTGAATACGTATGCATTTTTTCAGAATTTTATCTAATTTTTGAAAATACGTATTCAAAAAGATTAACTTATTGTTTTTATATGAACAAAAAGTTAAGTTGCCGGAAGATTTGTTGAACAATTTTTTTTTCATCCATTTGTTAATAACATTTTGGAATTATTATTATGCGAAATCAATCTTTTCAGTACCTTCCATATGGTTGATTTTTTTCAGATTTTTATCTCATCGCGAAGTATTCGCAATTCCACTCTCAATTCGCTCTGAACTCACGTGGGCTCAGGCTGTCCGCAAGAACTACCTTAACGCCATGTGAAACTCTCTATCGTGGTGTCTCTCATTCCACTGCGAGCACCTGTAACGGTATCTACCTCGCTATCGTACGGGAGTGACGTGACTTTCACCTCCTCTCAATGGGAATTTACAGTAACATATACAGTAACCCACGAATCGGTATCAATGGGAATATTCAGCAGTTCACGTCAATCGGATCTTGTCGGCGCGAACTGTCATCGACAGCAGCATTATAACCTATAAAAACAAACCGGTGAATTGTATTGCTCTGAATGAGAATTGTCCGCGCTGCTTTCAAACAGAGATCATACACACTGAAAAAAATATCAATGACTGAAGTAAAATTCGCTCGCAGGCTGCCAAAGAATAAAAATGATTATTTCAATTCTACTTTCAATTCTTACAATTGCATACGGGATTGAAACGATACCACGTCACCTTGGCAGTCTTGCCGTCGTTGGCAGTCTTGCCGTAGAATTGGAATAAGATTTTTTTTCTTTGGCAGCCCGCAAGCAAATTTTTTTTTTTTCAGTGCGGGTATTTTTCGATAGATGGAAAGCTTGTCGTCGGCAAGTCAAGTCGGCAATTTGAAGGAAGTTATCACTGGACTGAAGGGAGTAATTAAACAAATTGCCAACCGTATGCTGCAATCAAATGCACTCAAGACTGCGGTACCGGCAGGGCCTTCTGACAAGGTACACTGGCAATTCTGCAAAAATGTATACTACCACCGACCACTGATAAAGCCGGTCAGCGAACAAAAGACGGTGTCGTGCTTACCGGAATTGACACAAATGAGATTCAACCGATGTACCTACAAAAACGTTGTGTTTCATCATGGCACTTCTTATACTCGACCGAAACAGATTAATAATTGAATTCTCGAATGAATTGACAAGACGAATCTGGGAGTCCAGTATTTTCTGCTATTGATGGGGCTTGTCGTCCAATTGCCAGGAAATGGGACCCCTTAGAAAAGGATATTGAACCGAATCACATACACATTGTAAATTTCTTTCGCAAAAATAATATGATTATACTTAACATAGAGAATAAAGAAAAATTAATATGTTTGACCGTTCAAAAAGTGCGTGACGCGAAGGACGATATATATAAAAAATACGTTTTAATTTTTCATTCGGAAAAAATTGCATTCGAAACCCGCAACTATAGTCCCGGAGCGCCAACTAACGCAAAAAGTTTATCGTGAATTTTTATAACCTTAATTGCAAATAGTGATTTTGCACATTTTTGAAACAGCGATTTCTTGACTTCCCGATGGCATCGCGAAAAAAACCCATGTGCCTATCACGTTCTACAGCAACAAATATATAAGATAATGGACATGTCGGGGTTGAAAAAGCTAGATAAAGAGGTAAAGTAACCGGCAATCTTAGAGAATAGGAAAATAAAAAATTGTATTTCTCAGGCTAAGATGAACTTGTTTGTATTTGTGGCTGAGACTAATGGAAAGTTTGGCTCCTTTACTTTTCGAAAAGCATCAATCAATTCGTGTCATGGGGTGTAATTTTTTTTGCAAAGTTAGGAAACAATGGGGAAAGTGAATGGATTAGTACCCGACCACCGATTCCAGATTATGGTCCGGTATCCGACCGAGCATGCTCCTATAGGCAAAACCACCCGCGGATACGAGATTGCGCGACTGGTACAAACTTCATTTATTTTTTAAATTTCGCAACGTTCATGATACATACCTTACGATGGGCAATAAAACAAGATAACACCTTTATACTATTTAGGTATGTCGATGATAATAAAAATATTAAAATCTCTTTATCGAAAAATATGAAACAACATCACAATAAAATTGTACACTTACCATATGACTAGCTCATAACGATCAGGTGTCTGCTGGCAAAATTTCGCCTTCGGAAAAATAACAAGAAATAAACAAACTACTGGAATGGAGGAAGTTTAAAAAAAATATTTTCCCAAAAATACCCAATCCAACTCGACGAGCGTTTGGATGTCCTGCTATCGCTAAGACTATAGGATAACAAAGAACAGACATAGTCGGTAAAAAGCTTGCACGTTAACTATATTTTTTTCTACGAATTGTAGATTTTCATTCTTAATTTTTCAGATACAGCATGTGAAATAATTTGCAATCATCTTCAAAAATACGGGATCCACATCCAAATGGCCTGCATCCTGTCAAACCACACCGTGTCGCCTATGAACAAAACCCGCTAGATTATCATCGGTCTCTTCCACAATTATTCTATAACCTAAACTCAATATGTTTCCTGAGTCTTGTGCATTACCTGAATAGACTACATTCTTGCCCGATGATTCCGGTTCTGAGTTGCCTCCAAATCCTGTCAGACCAGATCCGTTGTCCTCGTTTGATGAATCCGAGCTCGATGAACCCGAGCTCGATGAATCCGAGCTCGATGAATCCGAGCTCGATGAATCCGAGCTCGATGAATCCGAGCTCGATGAATCCGAGCTCGATGAATCCGAGCTCGATAAACCAGAGCTCGCTGAATCCTCGCTCGATGAACCTTCGCTCGATGAACCCTCGCTCGATGAAACCTGGCTGGATGAACCCTGGCTCGAAGAACCCTCGTTCAATGAACCGTGGCTCGATGAACCCTGGCTCGATAAACCCTGGCTCGATGAACCCTGGCTCGATGAACCCTGGCTCGATGAACCCTGGCTCGATGAACCCTCGTTCGATGAACCCTCGTTCGATGGACCCTCGTTCGATGGACCCTCGTTCGATGGACCCTCGTTCGATGGACCCTCGTTCGATGGACCCCCGTTCGATGGACCCCCGTTCGATGAACCCCCGTTCGATGAACCCCCGTTCGATGAACCCCCGTTCGATGAACCTTCGTTCGATGAACCCTCGTTCAATGAACCGTGGCTCGACGAACCCTGGCTCGATGAACCCTCGTCCAATGAACCTTCGTTCGATGGACCCTCGTTCGATGAACCCTCGTTCGATGAACCCTCATTCGATGGACCCTCGTTCGATGGACCCTCGTTCGATGGACCCTCGTTCGATGGACCCTCGTTCGATGGACCCCCGTTCGACGGACCCCCGTTCGATGAACCCCCGTTCGATGAACCCCCGTCCGATGAACCCCCGTTCGATGAACCCCCGTCCGATGAACCCCTGCTCGATGAACCTTCGTTCGATGAACCCTCGTTCAATGAACCGTGGCTCGACGAACCCTGGCTCGATGAACCATCGTCCAATGAACCTTCGTTCGATGGACCCTCGTTTGATGAACCCTCGTTCGATGAACCCTCATTCGATGGACCCTCGTTCGATGGACCCTCGTTCGATGGACCCTCGTTTGATGGACCCTCGTTCGATGAACCCTCGTTCGATGAACCCTCGTTCGATGAACCCTGGCTCGATGAACCCTGGCTCGATGAACCCTGGCTCGATGAACCCGAGTTCGCTGAATCCGAGTTCGCTGAATCCGACTTCGCTGAATCCGAGTTCGCTGAATCCGAGTTCGCTGAATCCGAGTTCGCTGAATCCGAGTTCGCTGAATCCGAGTTCGCTGAATCCGAGCTCAATGAATCCGAACCAGGATTGTCATCGTGTGCTTGTAAACCTCCATGAGGGTCCTGAGGACGAGCTTCGATAACTACGACGAGAATCACGAGCAATGAGAAAAATGCGAATAGACACTTCATTTTGTCGTTTTTTCGTTTTTTGATTCGAGTTTCTCTTCCAATGCCTTTGTATTCGGATTGACAATTTAGTCTTCGTTAACACAGTCGTAGAAACAGTCTTCGTTAACTGCTACAAGCCGAAACTGAACTATTTGAATGTCAACGATGCTTTTTAAAGGCATCTTTATCAGAAGCGCATACTAAATTACTTGTATACCACTGAAGCGCTCAAAGATAAGGCTCGTCACTTGTCATGACTCGTCGCATATCCTGACTGCTATAGAAATTGCAACGGTTTTGTTTTATCGTTCCTTCTCTATATACATTTCGTTTAACATACAACGCTCGGTTGTTGGACTAATCTATGAAAAATTCACCTTCGACAAGCGATTAGTGCATACAGCATAGGTAACATTTCTAACGTAAGACGGGTCTTTCCGACACCGATCATCATTGTTATCATTGGGTTAAGCTGTGTTTTATTCATTAGTTAGTGGCTTATACTCAAACCTTTGGCAGTCAAAAAATATCACCGCGAAAATCTAAAAACACTATGGAGAGAGGGAGAGAAGGACCAAGATATTAGCTTAAGACATACTTGACCTCGAAACATTGCAGTTCTGGGCTCAAAAACTGGCCAGGGGTGTCGGACTTTTTACAGTCAAACAAACACCATGTCTCGACTTGTGACAAAGGGCGCGAATTCATTGTTCTTATCACAAAGGAAATAATAATTACGAACACAAAATGTATACGGGTACAGGTTCTTTAATTTGTTGTGCTGCCTCAGCCTTCCCCCTCGTATCGCATTCCGAGCAGCGGCTCGAGAGGCTGATGAGGTCGATGCCGGTCGTATCTCGATTTCGCAGTTCGCCGCGATCGTTACAAAGGTAACTCAGCAAAAGCTCGCTTGCACAATCTTCAGAGAGTTTCCTGGAAACCGTGGTGGCATGACAATGGAGAGCTCCGGTGCACCCCGCCAGGTACAGCCCACTTTGAATACGCATAACGATCGAGCATTGTGAAAGAGGCCGACGCGCCCGTCGACGCGCCCGATCCCTCACGACGGCTGGCGCATAGGCATCGCGAAATGCTAAGGTCTTCGCGTTCTTTCACAAATATATTTTAGGCTGCATATGTGTGTTTGTGTGTTACGTAAAGTCATTTGAAAATCGGGTCCGTCGGCCAAAAAATCGTGATGCAACCATCCGAAAGTGCGACCCTGGGATCGGCGATGCACAGACTGCACCGTACCGATTCAAACCCACGACTCACGCGTACGAGACGTTGTTCCGGGGTCGTCGGTGCGCACTACATTGAATTGCAGCAAAAAAACATTCGCCAACCAACGCAATGCCACCTGCTCTGTAATTATTGACTATATCTGCTTCGATCGTTTTGACATCCACGAAGCGTCGACGCGATTGGAACAAGTACGACATTATTAATTGAGGCCACGTGAAAAAAAATGTCATTTTATCGAAAATAATTCATTTGCGGTCTGCCAAAAACTGATGCTGTTGTTTCAACTCTATTTTAATGATTACAATTCTGTATGAAACTCAAACATAGCCATTCCCTTGCAACACTTTTAGTCACTCTCGCAAGATTGTATCTTAAAAGAAAGCATTTTTTGCGCTCTAAGAAAAATTAAATAAATTTAGTAACAGTAATTTCGTTTCTCAGTCTTTTTCAGTCAGTACTTCGTCGCTTTCGAGTTATCGAGTTTTTACGGATCAGGCACACACCAATGGCAAAAGCTGGACGCTCTTCCTCCCCCGGGAACAAAGTGGACGGTTGATCGTGTATACGGCCGAAAGCCGTATCGAGTATCGCCCAGTCACGAAATTAATTATTTGCTCGATACAACGAGCTATATGAAGTTCCGAGAATATAGGAAGTCGCCACGTTCTCTCATTTTTCTACATCGCTGCAGCAGTCGAATCGAACGACAATCCTTCCTGGTGAGTAAAAAAAATGCTCCATCTACAGGGTCGCTTTGAGTGCGAGTGCGAGTGCGAGTGCGAGTGCGAGTGCGAGTGCGAGTGCGAGTGCGAGTGCGAGTGCGAGTGCGAGTGCGAGTGCGAGTGCGAGTGCGAGTGCGAGTGCGAGTGCGAGTGCGAGTGCGAGTGCGAGTGCGAGTGCGAGTGCGAGTGCGAGTGCGAGTGCGAGTGCGAGTGCGAGTGCGAGTGCGAGTGCGAGTGCGAGTGCGAGTGCGAGTGCGAGTGCGAGTGCGAGTGCGAGTGCGAGTGCGAGTGCGAGTGCGAGTGCGAGTGCGTTTTCTTTTCGGACTCTTCCATTTTCACCGCCTACTCATCTACCGTTGGCACAACCCTCTGGGCATTACACGTTGTTCCGCACCCGGTCAAAGTTTGTTACGGCCAACTTAAGAAAGACATCAAGAAACGCTCCTCTTCTGCGAGTATTCGCGAGATGAAGAAGGAGTGCCAGGGGTCAGGTTGCCCTGGAGACGGACTTTATCCTTTACTGCCACTCTCATTCACCGTCCGCGACTCTTCTTCCCACTCCCCATTCGTCGCATCCCTTACCGCTATATATATATATATATGTATCATTTATTTAAGCTTTTATCTCTCTTACCGAAACTCGTCAAATTTCACGGTACCGAAGGATGATCATATTAGGTGAGATCAAACTGGATGAAAAGTAATCCATTCTGTAATTTGCTGCTCTAATTATTGTGCGTCACCGCGGGACGAATTAATCATGGAGGAAATAACATATTTTCCTAACACGTGCACGTAAAATCCCGCTTTCCGTTCCTGTGAAGTGCCTTTTTTCGCACACTTCACGGGAACGGAAAGCGTGATTTTCGTGAATTTTTTAGGAAACATTATGTGAATGTAATGGGCGCAGAAAAGGGAGTTCTGACTCGTGTGAATGTCGCACGAGCCGAAGGTGAGTGCGACATTCACACGAGTCAGAATTTCCTTCTCTACACATTTTCACACTCGTCCAGAACTCCCTTTCTACGCCCTTGCCTTACAAATAACTATTCTGCGTTGTCTTCTTCATCACGATGTTACCTTTAAATAATAATTTGTTTTGCAAAAGATGTATCGATTCCATTTGCAAAATTTATACCATTCTTTTCCCATGAGCAAAAGATTTTTAGTTGAATATACAATCTTCTTTTTTTACAGTTTAGGGTGTCGACTCCTCAGCGTTAATCAATAATTTTTCTTTTGGCATCGAGGTACAGTTTACGTCGACAAAAAAACGGTCCGTCACGAATTTCGTCGTGTTGGTTTGTCGCAAGGCCTAGGAAATTGGCTTCGATTTGACCATCAAGTTAGAGGCAATGCAACATTTTTCAGTCAATCTGCAGCTCCGCTTCCGGTGTTCTGTCTCGAGGAATTTTGTACGTATTTTTTAATTAAAAACGCCTGGTAAGTGGCGAATAAAAAATATTATTCCAGCGAGAACGCTGCTCCTGTGGGAGATTTCTCGGGTCATTAATAATAAATGAATTATTTACTTAAGCCCGTCGGATTGAAGATGGAAAAATAAAAGTTTCTGCGGTTGGGAGCAGGATGAGAGGGTGGACGTCGTATAACGCCGTAAAACGAGCCCAAGGGCTACCGAGATGTTCCCGAGGACCGAGCGACGAGGGGGACGGGAGGTGCTTTCATTAACCCAGCAGTGGCGTGTCTGAATCTTCTCTTCCACGGAAACTTCAAAGGTCGGCGACAAAGTTTTTCTGATGAACTTCTGCGTCCGACGTTTGGAAAGGATAGAGTGGGCAAAACTCGTATATATATATATATATATATATATATCTTGAGTATGTTTTCTTCTGTAATCGAATCAGCCCTCGACCCTCCAGCGTCCCAGCTTGTCTTTCCTCTGTCGGGGAAAAAAATATTTCTAGATAAATTCATCATGCGTATCGATTTGAATTTTTTTCAAAATGGCATCCAGCCTTCACTGCTCAAAATGGCGGCTTTTTTGCCATACTGCATAGTTCGTCGAAGACGTACACTGAAAAAAATATATCAATGATTCAAGTAAAATTTGCTTGCGGGCTGCCAAAGAAAACAAAACGTTGTTTCAATTCTACTTTCAATTCGTACAATTTCATACTGGATTGAAACGATAACATGTTACCTTGACAGTCTTGCTGTCGCTGTTTCAATATCATATGGAATTGTAAGAATTGAAAGTAGAATTGAAACAAACATTTTTATCTTCGGCAGCCGGCAAGCTAATTTTTTTTTCAGTGTACAATATCAGCAAAAAATGCTTTTTTGATTTACGTTTTGGTATTAAATAAGTCACGCGCTAGGTATGTCTTTTTTATTTACGCTCTAGGACAATTCCTCTCATACGCTGACTATTACATAAGTATATGAAAATAAAGTAAAAAAAAACTATATGAAAATTTTCAACTTTTTTCAACGTCAACGTCTTGTTAGAGTTTTATGCAAAACGGCTGGCTGATTCAGGTTCTGCGTATAAAAATACCTCATCGTCACGCTTCACGGATTTGTAAAAATATAAATATGCATTATAAACATATATATTGTAACGACCGAACGAATTAATAACGCGCGTATTTTGTTTTGGGGCGAATATTATTAATAATGATAATAATTATGATAATAATGATAAGTCTCGTCCAGACTCTCTGACATGACGATCGATCTTGTATCAATCGTTCGTTCGTTCGTCTATTGTCAAACCTAAATAATACCGTGTGCTTTAACGAATAGTCCGCTACATATTCGTTACAAAATATGTAATATGAATCTATGATAAATAAATTTAAAAAACAGGCCAATGGCGTTCAAGATTCGTTTTATATTATACTACAGTAGCAAATTGCTGATTATCTAAATTGAATAAGGCCACGAGGCATAGGGCGTGAGAAGCCCGTGGCCCAATTGTGCAGTACGTTTAGGGTATCGCAGTGACATTGACGTCGACATCTAGGAAGTGAAAATGATCGGTGGTAGTGGATCTGGATACACTACGTGCCAGTTACTTTCTAAGGATTCAGCGAAAGGCTCTTGAACCCGGTCGTCAGGGATCAGAGAATCGTAATTCAATACGACGAACGAAAATCACTGAGCAACTGCCGAAGTTGGAAATACCAAAATGTCGAAAAAAAAATTTGAATAAATTCTCAAATGGACACATTAACTCTCCGAAGATTCCATGCAAATTTGGCAATGAATTATTGAGCCGCTTGAAAGATACAGATAATTCAATGAGTCAGCAAAGATATCCCGTGCTTATGGAATTTGCTCGATGGCGCTAATCGTCTAATCACAATTTTATAAATCAATCATGAATGGTACCAAAAAAATTACGCAAATACATAGAACTTTTGTTATCCAGATCAATTTTGCTCCTCGAATCGTAAACTCTTTGAAAACCCTCAATGAAAGAAGTATATCTCTGACTGCTTTATCGACAAGAATGGATCAAGTTTGATCTCCCGAGACGATATAAACGGCGGAGCACGCGAGCCGCACGCGCGATCTATCCTGCCATTGGGTTCGTAAGTAAAAAAATCTCTCCGAGGGTAGAGAGAGATACATCGCTGTGTCGAGGCATCGAGGGTAGTTTTTTAAGTCCCCGAGATCCGACGTTCGAGTCGAATGGCTCCGCCACGCCGACGTATTAATAGAGGCGAGGATCGTCTCGCGCGTGTGCTCGGTATAGAGTCGCAGGTATAAATCGGAGATTTATAGCGAGGGAATAAAATGAGAGAGGCAAAAAAGAGAGGAAAAAAATAATCTCCGGTGCATCATCCGACACGTGCTCGTTTCTCCACCTTCGCCTACATTATATCCATAAAGATGACTAATGGATAGAATCATCAACAATTTTCTCGGCTTATTTAATTTTTTTTTTTTTTTTTTTTTTTCTCAAGCGACGATTTAATAGCTGTCTCAGCGGCGCCGGTTTTCTAAATTCGAAGTAAGATATCTTCCTCCCCCCACCTCCATCCAACAGTAGCTCGCATATTTAACCGTTGAAAGTAATTAAAAAATCTTCATTAAGATAACGCCGTATAAATTGAGAAATAAATTAGAGAGCGTTGGGTGAAGTGGAGAGAAAGTGCGTTCGAGAAGGCGATGAGGGGGGTTTGGTGAGAGTCTCCGAGCGACGGTGTAAACGGCGACCAATTTTTTTTCCCCCCCACTACCGACAGACTCCGGAGACCCTCTTTGCGAGCTATTTTTTTTTTTTTTATCTTACCTCTCTCGTGTAGACTCGTCGCGATACTTCCCCCAAGCGCCTGCGACGTCCAACGATCTCACGTCTTATCCATGAGAAACCGTTTTATCGTGGATACACGCTGCGATGAGATGAGTTTGATAGAAGTTTAATGAAAAAACAACACGGATAATTACGACGGAAGGACAACCGACCCTATCCGAACAAATTCCATTTGCGCTTCCCAAGGTCCTTATATATAAAATTTGAAAAAACATTGCCCCATGGACTTTGAATTGAGGTTTTTTTTATTATAAATTTCGATCGTCGGTGTACTTTTCATCGGCAAACATTTAATATAAGCTTTACCGAACCTTTTGTACGCGGGATGTCGTACTTATTATCTTTGCCCTTCTTAATTTTTTTTTTTTAATTTGCGTTGAAAGGCCATCCGACCATATCCGTACAAGCTTCATTTGCGCTCCCCAAGCTGCTTCTGCGTTGCGGTTATACATTTTTAAGAACGCAATTACTCCGAAGAATTTGAGGTAATTTACTTGTTCGTGAATAATTGACGGACCAAAATTTACGGGGATTGAAGAAAGTATATTTTTTTAAAAAACGACGTGATTTAAAAAAATTAGAAAAAATCGCACAGAAGTACCTCAAAGTACATAGTTTTCTCGATAGCAAGAAAAACGAATTATAACTGAGATATAAATGAGAAATGGTCGCCAGACCTAAGGTATTTAAAAAAAAAACGAAATCTGTACTAAAAACTGCAGAAAAATCCTTTGGAGTTTAATTTTTTAAATCGAAAGAGTGACATTTTTTTCCAGAAGAATATTCTCGCGGCCGGGCCCGCATCTGCGTCGATTTTAAGGTTGAGATTTTTATGTCCTCGTACGTATGGAATTCGGAGGTTCGACAATACACGCGCGGCTAATCGCTCATGGGGTAAATAGTCGATCGAGAAAGAATCTCCGGTCCGGCTGGTCAGTAGCGAGAACGTAACGTTTTCCGTGTAATAAAACTTTTTCCAACCTTTTCTTCGGATGGCGCGGCGAGGGTTGGGCCGGTGAACGTTACGGCACATCGGCTGGACCACGTTACGAACACATTGTTCCGTTGCATTGTGAATTTCGGGAGCGTGCCGTCACTGCGGGGTCAAGGGTTTAACAGCTGCGATCGTGCGCGGGGTCTGTTGGTCCCTGGACCGGACAACCAGACCCAGAGACCCGGTCAAGCCCGCGATCCGCTAGAGGAGGGTGTGGTAGAATCGGCCTTTCTGGCTCGGACCGCGCACATAGGGGTGACTTCTCGTCGCACAAGGGTGAACGCACTTGGAATTCGCGGTTATTGTTACAAACGACGGCATGTATGGAATCGCCGCGATGGCCGACGACGCCATTGTCGTTTCTTCCCTTTTTCCGAGGTACGATCAACTACCGCTTAAACAGGTAAAGAAAACTGTTCCAAGATTTTTCGGACGACAAAGCGTCAAGTACAATGCACTACATTTTTTCAATATTTTTTTTACTCCCTTGGTACATTTTTTTAACATAGATTGATAGTCGATTGGGAATATTTGTCGGTATACGCAAACTGCTGGTGCGGATGGTGAGAAATAAAATTACTTTTTTGCTATAAAAATGATGATTTATCGTAATATTCTTTTTTTCAGTTAATTTTTCAGAATTTTTTATTATGAATTACCGTCGGTTTAGTTTTTTCGAGTTTAAATTCGGATCGACTATGGGAGTAATCGAAATTGAGGTAAGGGAAATGTGACGAATATTGCCCACCCGCATGAGGACGTAAATCGATAATGCATGGACGGGACAATATTCGCGATTTTCATAATACCAACAAAAAACGATTTCTCTAACAGTCGCTTGAGAAATTCAAGGTATAATTAGTATCCGATAATGACTTCAAACCGATTCCTGAAAATACCAAAACAGGGAGCAACAGCCTCGAGCGTGCCGCAACATGACAGCTCTCCATTTTTCGTTGCCACGAATGTAAAAAAAAAAAAGAAGAAATCCCTCGTTTTGTGGGGCAGAAGCGAGGCTCTATTTCTCGATGACATACCGCGCGAGCTCCACCACACGCGTGCCCCTCTCTCATTGTTTCCCTCTCGGCGTGTGCTCACGTGGTTCCGATCTCTCTGGAGAAAGACAAAAAAGAGTGAGCTTGAAGTAAAAATTGGGGGAAGAGTCGGGAGAAGCCAACTTTTACATATTTTTAACTGAACTTTGGACGGTTTTTTTTCTTCGTGTTTTTTTTCTACAGCGCCACGGTGTATTTGCTCAGCTCGCAAGGGAGCCGCATTGCATCCGGAGGAATCACGGTTAACCCCCAAATTTACCTCATCACCCTCTCCCGACGTATTATTTTCAGCCTTCTCTCGTCTCGTATGGTGCGAGAACGAGGGAAAAACACAAAAAAATGTATTTAAAAAAAATTAAGCGGTTTCTCTATACTCGTTCACGAAGCGAGACACGCGACTCAGCCAGAAATCTGAAAGAACCTCTTCCTATTTTTCTCTTCCTTCGAGGAAAAAAAAAGATGACGGAAGCGCCCGTCAACGAAATTTATCTTACCGTACCGGATGAATCGTTACTTTTACGACACCCATGAGGCTTCTGGCTCGGGTTCATTAGAAGCCGTGTTGGCCGTTTACCCGAAATAACGAATGAACAATTTTTTTTTTTTTAACAATATCTCATACGATTATCTGTTCACCGACGAACGCCTCGTCTAATGAGGATCTTCATTTCGAAAACCAGTAATATTCAAACCGGTCCGATTATAATTTTTATTAAATAGCAAAAAAAATTTTTTTCAAATTAACCGACATATTTAAAAGTGTATTACAAAAAATGGTTAGAAAAATCCATTTCATTGCAGCTGAATAAGAAAAAAAAAAACGCGTATCGATCTTGGAAAATAGTTCGCGAGTGTATTGAGAATACTGCGTTTAACCCGCTCGATAGAACTCCTCTCAATTCGTGCGCATCAAAAAGGCCCGAATGCGTCCGAGTACCAAATCCGGATCATCATAAAACAGTCCCATCAACGAAAAAAAAAAAACTCTGTTATCTACACATCTCTTATGCAGAAGGATGTCCCCCAATCCCAGCTCGCCCAGAACGCAGTGACCGCCGAGCCATCCGAGGGTCTCTCATCCCTGTGCGCCGCATCAGTACCGCGAATTCGGAAAATCCTATTTTACACTCCAATATACGCCCGTCAACGAAATTTATCTTACCGTACGGGATAAATCGTTACTTTTGCGGCACCCATGAGGCTTCTGGCTCGGGTTCATTAGAAGCCGTGTTGGCCGTTTACGCGAAATAAAGAATGAACACTTTCTTTAAACAATATCTTATAAGATTATCTGTTCATCAACGGACGCCTCGTCTAATGAGGATCTTCATTTCAAAAACCAGTAATATTCAAACCGGTCCGATTATAATTTTTATTAAATAGCAAAAAAAAAAAAAAAAAAAATTATAAAATTAACCGACATATTTAAAAGTGTATTACAAAAAATACACGTATTGATCTCGGAAAAACGCGTATTGATCTCGGAAAAACGCGTATTGATCTCGGAAAAACGCGTATTGATCTCGGAAAATAGTTCGCGAGTGTGTTGAGAATACTGCGTTTAACCCGCTCGATAGAACTCCTCTCAATTCGTGCGCATCAAAAAGGCCCGAATGCGTCCGAGTACCAAATCCGGATCATCATAAAACAGTCCCATCAACGAAAAAAAAAAACTCTGTTATCTACACATCTCTTATGCAGAAGGATGTCTCCCAATCCCAGCTCGCCCAGAACGCAGTGACCGCCGAGCCATCCGAGGGTCTCTCATCCCTGTGCGCCGCATCAGTACCGCGAATTCGGAAAATCCTATTTTACACTCCAATATACCGTCCCAACACAACGTAAGTCCCGACGCGCGGATTTTGTGTCGGCCGGGTAAGTTTTTGGACCGCAAAAATTACGTTGTTTAATGGGCGTTCGGGTTTCAACAGTGTCGTCGTGTCATGAGGCCGGCATTACGCTGACAGTAAGAGGGCATTAGGGCGCGGCGTCCGGGCCCACGCGGGGGTGCGCCGCAATCCCTTCCTCCGCGTGTACTGGAGCGTGCTTGGGCCAGCCCATGATCCCGTGGTGCAAGTTCGGCTCGGTGCTCTCTTCGACCATCGCAAAATTCGAGCAACACCGAGGAGCCAGCCGGCTCATCGTCCGGACAGTTCTTGCGGAGCTCTTATTGCGGGCTTTCCTTTAAAAGCAACCATCGCGCCCGCAACAAGAGAGACCCCCGATCGGCGTTGCGTCTCCCTTCAGAATCCTCGTTGCGATGATCCTTGGCCCGGTAAAAGGTGGACTGGATGTAGTGTCACCAAACCTTTCTCCCGGATCCCGCCGTGTTTTGGGGAAAACACAGCGTGTGTTTGTTCGAAATCTTCCGTGCTCTCCTCTCACCGCCGATGGTTCGCGTCCGTTCCAGGCGCGGTTCCTGTTATGCTCTGCGATCACGGTAACACCGCCAAAAGCTGTGGATATCTCGGTCGGAACTCGAAGTATCCCTCATTGTTCTTTGGCTCATTGGCGGTCGTCCAGGCGTGTATTCCCTTACACCTAATCCTTTAATCTCTCTCGGGAAATGGAGCTGTTTGTAGCAAACAGATCGTAATGCCGTCATTGTGCGGAGTTTCTCGTAACGGCATGAGAGAAATGGAACGGAGAGATCCTCTCGGGAGGCTCCTGTAATGAGGACGGACGGAGTTTGGGCACCGATCGGCCGGAGATCTGGATAGCAACATTTTTTTTTTTCGGAAAAATGAGCCCCGTCGGCGACCATGGTTGGACTATTTTTTCGCTGGAAACGTGGTGATTATTGACAAATTTGAGTTAGGGGAAAGCGGGGCAAAATGGCACAGCGGGGCAAAACGGGAAAATGAGAGAAAACGCAATTTTCCAATAACTTTTGGATGGTGGCAATGGTGGTAAGTGGGGTAAAACGGGTTTGAAAATTCGGATGTATCGTTGGGACAAAATGTGGCATCCAAAGATTATTGGAAAATTGAGTTTTGCCATCACTGTCCGGTTTTGCCCCGCTGTGCCATTTTGCCCCGGTCTCCCCTAACTTTGCGAATTGGCGATCAATGGATATCCATCGACGCGCTTTATTAAGCTTATCGACGAATTTTCGTTAACACGTTCCATGTAGGTGTTTACGAGTGTGTCTATTCCTAGAGCGTTTACGACGTGTGAGTCATCATCGACAGCGGATCTCAAAGTTGAGGACGTGTGTCCCGTAGAATGGACACACGCGATCCCCAATGGCACGTCCAGGCAGCTCGCACGAACGGCAATGGAGTTTTAGCCTGTACGGCGGATATGCAGGAAAAACTGAAAACGTTCAGCGATAGACAGCGGGGCTTTCAGGGTGCGGCGATCGCGGTTTCATCGATAATTGCTACGCGCACGCGACCTCCGGATGGTTTGTATATACGTGTATATACACCGTATATAAATATAGATTATAAGCCTATACAGCCATATACGGAAATAATGCAGACGCTTATACTATCGCATTACAGCGTATAGCACTCGGGAAAACGATAGCGGTGCACACGTTGGCGTGAGAAACACGCACTCGATCCGTACGTTCAACCGTAGTTTCACGATCACTGCGGACCCTTTCACTACTGTTCACACTGCACGTTATGTACAATTGCCGACGTTCATCGGGGCTCAGTTAACGCAAAATACCGCGAAATTGTAACTTCCGGAGGATGGGAATAATACAGGCGGAATTAACGACTACGAATCGGAAGGCTTTGTCATTTTACCCCTTTCAACCATTTGATGTGCCATATTCGCGACTTTGATGAGAAAGATATTTTAAAAAATTATATTTAAATTTTAATAGAACAAGTTCTCGAAAAATTTTATGAACAGTAATGCATCCTAAAAAAAGATTTTTCGAGTATAAGTTTTTGATAAAAATGTTTAATTTAGTTGTAGAAATTGGAAAGGCGGGTAGGTGCGTGCTGTCAGAAAAGTGCATTTTCACTCTCGCACCCAGAAAAAAAAATTATTTGACCCCCACCGTTTATTTAGTTTAAGTAAAATATTTATTTTATTTAAATAAATAATTATTTGAATTAAGTAAATAGTTACTTGAATTAAATAAATATATATTTAAATGAAATAAATATATATTTAAAACAAATTAATATTTTACTTAAACTAAATAAACGGTGGCCGTCAAATAAATTTTTTTCTGGGTGCAACTGCCCGCCAGGGCAAAGAGACGGGAGTTTTGCGTTTCGCTGCGATCCGCCGGCTCGGCGACTTTTCGCAAGCGCCGATACACGTCAGAAAGGCAAAAAATGACAGCAGATTTTGGTATACTAAAACTTTATAGCCCGATCTATGTTTATGACAGTAAATTTGTGAGCGGAGGTATGAACTCACGCTAATAAACCATAATTGGAGAAATCCGATTAAAAGTTCGCGGTGAAATATTAAAAAATCCCGTCGGCGATCCCCACTTCTACGTACAATCGCAAATGACGCCGCATACTTCACGCTGCTGTCGAGATAGTCAGTTGTCAATGCCCAATGAGAAGCCCGGAATTGTTGTTTATTTATAACCGTAGCGTTTTTTATTCGCTTATTTTTTCGAAAAATTTTTTGCGCGCAGCAGCCGATCATCGGACGAATAAGATGACAGCGATATCCTGCTTATCTCGCTCAGTCTCAAAAGCCTCACCACGTATTCTCGGAAAGTTCCACGGAACCTCCCGTGCACGGTATAGGGGAGAGCGGGGCAAAATGGCATAGCGGGGCAAAACGGGATAATGAGGCAAAACGCAATTTTCCAATAACTTTTGGATGGCGGCGGTGAAGGTGAGTGGGGCAAAACGCCGTTGAAAATTCGGATGTATCGTTAGGACAAAATGGGACATCCAAAAATTATGGGAAAATTGAGTCTTACCCCCGCCGTCCCGTTTTGCCCCACTGTCCCATTTTGCCCCGCTCTCCCCTACTTATAGTTCCACCACTTATATTATATCCTCGGGAATGATTTTTTACCCCGATGCTCCGTGTCGAGTCCTGGACGTTTTCTCGGTAAAGTTTGAAAAGGATATATAAAATTCGATCCCCGGTAGTGGTGCGCCGAGGGCCGCGAGATTTCGGTCTTCTTCTGCATTAGACACCGGACTCGTCGTCCAGCTCCGGCGGGGCAAAAAAGATCCTCGTACAATTTTTACGCAAGTCTGCCTTGGAAGAAAGACGGAAAAGACGTAAACGGAGAGGAATCTCTTTTTCTTTTTTTTTTTTTTTTTTTTTTTTTCAGATGCCCCTTCAAGATACGTTCCACGCATTGTGGGCGGAAGGAGTTCCTGTGCCGAAACGACCCTGTCGATGGGATACGTCCCTCGTCCAGCTCCAGAGAACTCGGGCCGATACTCCGTAATAGTGCACAAGAGCGGACACCAATCGGCCAGATTCCACGCTCATTGTTACGTCACCCACGGGTTTTGAATTTCTTCGCAAATCCTTACGGTTCCACCCGGACGGGGCAGGGGAGAGTTAGTGCTCGTTGATTCCTAAAGTAAAACGAGAACGGTCGAAGGATTCGGTAATCGGACTCACCCACGCTTCCTCGTTCCACTATTTTATTATTATTTCTTTCTTGCTCCTCATATTTTTTCCATTCCAAATCATTCATTCGTTTCACGCAATTTTTTAGTCCGCTGTAGATCGCATCGGTTAAGCGCGAAAAGATTCTTATCAGTGAATCGGACCTTTTTTTTTTACTCAGCGGTATAAAAAATCTTGTCAGTTACATTTTTTTTTCGGCTCGTTTTTTTTTTTGTCACAAAAATTGACGTGCGATTCGAGCAGCGCTTTTTTTATCGGATTCGTAGTTTCACGCCTTGCAGTACGATTGAAGAAAATTCGAAAAAAAAAAATAAATGAAAAAATTGTTTTTCATCGAAAAATGTATTATTGCGTAACCCCGTGATTTCGTAAGTAACACGACACTTGTCACGGGAAAAGAGTGTTGCGTTACCTATACAGAGGAGAGCGACGTTACAATGCCACGGGCGAGAGGGAAAAATGCAAAAAAGGGGCTGCCGCTGAGAAGAGAGGAGAGGGAAAAAAAAAGCGAAACAGAGGAACGAACGATTTGAATCGAACCGGTACATTCGATCACAGGCTAAAATTTTGATGTTTTTTTTTTTTGTGCCACTAAAAAATTCTGTTTTTCCGTACCCACCGTTGAATTTTCAGAGATTTTTCGAGTGGTTTAAGAAGACTTAACGAGCCACGAAAACGCCCTGACATTGATTGCGTTTGACAGCTTCCGCGTTTCATTTTTTTTTTCCCTCTTTTTTCGTTTATTTTTTGTTCCCTTTGTTTGCAATAGATCGCAGCCCACCGGCGGCAAAACTGACCTACCTCCAGCTCACTCGAGAAAATAATTCACCGGCGGGTTTCATAATCCCACACTGAAGCTCTATAGCGGAATTCCCGAAATCTCGTTCTTTACACTTCTTGTGTTACATACAAAGAGCGTTGAATTTTGTAGCTCGTATTTTATTTACTCATAGGAAAACTCAAAATCTTACTCTCTAACTCTTTTGCTCCAAAACGGTGCCTCATGCGATCCCAATTTATTTAAAAAAAAAAAAAATTGCTTATTATTTGTTTTTATAATTTTAGTTTTTGTGCATTCGCATTATAGAGTAACTTCCGAAACAATTTTATGAGACAAATGAAGATACTTCGTTTATGAGTTAAAGAATTTTTTTTTTTTATTTTTTCGTAAAAACATCAACTCGGGCTGTCATCAGCGAGGAATCGATAGGGAACGGGAGTAGCGGCGGCGGCAGCAGCGGGACGAGTAAAGTAGAACGGAAAATGAGAGTGAATCGACGAGAGGGATCATTACAGTCGGTGGTTTCGCAAATTACCGCGTATCCTGAGTCACCCGGTTAGCATCTGGCGCGCGAGCGAACGAGCATCAGTGTTTCCTTAATAGTACACAGGACACGAAGCGTGCCGCAGATTGGTTGCGTGCGGCGGTCGCCGCCGGGCGTGCATTGATACCTATACGCTACGGCCACTTTTCTCTTCCTCTTCCTCATCGTCCTCCTCATAGACGAAAGAGCCCCAAAATATTCCGAGATAAAAGGTTTCTGTTACGAGAAACGAAAAAAAAAAAAAAAAAAACGAATTTTGCACGTTGCTTCCACATTTTTTTTACAGTCGCTTGCTGATACTTTCTGAGAAACACCAGATTATCGGCGTCTGGTCAACTGTCCGATAAAGACGCCAATAATTTACGTTTAGCCGAAAATGTTGAAGACCCTCGAAAAAAATGGATTAGAATTTTCTTTACCGACTGAGGCGTTTTTTGCGGCTGGAACCTCGCTTCGAGCCATGCCGATTGCAGTGATTTTTTCAAAAAATAAAAAAATCATATACATTTGTCAATTTCTTCAAAATTGAAGAAGACACTTGTAAAAATAGTGGTTTCGCCAACGTAGCAAATATGCTACATTGAGAATACAGCGTTTCTTATGATGAACCAAAAGAGAGTGCGGAAAAGGGTAAGCAATTTTTAACCAAAAAAAATGTGGCATCGCTGTATTAAAAAAAAAAGTGGAAAAGGGTAAGCAATTTTTAACCAAATAAAATGTGGCATCGCTGTATAAAAAAAAAAAAAGCGGAAAAGGGTAAGCAATTTTTAACCAAAAAAAATGTGGCATCGCTGTATAAAAAAAAAAAAGCGGAAAAGGGTAAGCAATTTTTAACCGAAAAAAATGTTGCATCGCTGTATAAAAAAAAAAAGCGAAATATAAAGACTGCAAGCGCAAAAAACGGAATAATTTCTCGTCGGGCCGTAATAAAAAAACCGATAAAATAGCAAGCTCTAACGATCCTCGGCGTCTCATCTCAAAGTAGCCTCGTCCACGTATAACGCTAATTGGACTCAATTAAATTTGACTATCGAGAATTCTTCTGTCGCGTTGTGCTCACCGAGAGTTATACGTGACTATCCTCTCGAAGGATATTTCCTCTCTTATAACATCCCTTTCTCTATCCCAACCCCCCCCCCCCCCCCCCCCCAAATCTCTCCACGAACGACGTTGAATATTATACATTCTCGAAGGCCGTTGGTTTGCTGACTGACGTGGTGGTGTCTCTTCCGGGATTGGAAATGCTACGGCGAGGGAAAACTCGCCGTTCGCATAACAATGGCCTCTGCCTCTATCTACGTCCGTCTCCCTCTCTCTCTCTATCTACGTCCGTCTCCCTCCTCTCTCTCTCTCTCCGTCGTTCTTCTTGTCGGTTTTTCCGAGAGACGAATATATGTATATATAACACGGTCTTGACGCTGATACAGAATGACGTGGAAGATCGTTACCCCATAACAGCACCGAAGACGTCGCGGTCGATCCCGCGACACTAACGACTCTACCTCGCTTCTTTTTTTCCCACCCCTTCAACTTTGTTTTTTTTTTTTTTTTTTTTTTTTCATCCTTTGCTTTCAGGACCGATTGAGATTTCATACGATCCCTCACTTCAATCTTTTCCATCCCCCGGTCTTATCGAATGCACCAGGCGAGTACCGAGCGAAGAGGATGCGGAGATGAAGACGCGAAGGTATGTCGGGGGGGGGGGGGGGGGGGGGGGGGCAAAACGGACCAGCTTGGCGATACAGAGAGTTTTATCCGGTTAACGGCGCATGTTTTACCTTTTTTTTTTTGAACACGAAATTAATCTGCCACATTCATTCGACGTGTCGGGGAAAAATGGACCGTCCTCGAATTGCAGAGAAATCTAATAGAAATGATTTCTGAAAAATTAATGTCTTGCAGGCTGTATTTTTTATGATTTTCTGGACAACAATGAATACGAATATAAATTCTGAAAATATGAAATATAATACAGGACATAATGGAAACTTCTTTTTGGATTAAGCGAAATAAAGAAAAATCTATTCAGAGATATCGAGTTCTCTTGGAAAGCGGGATTTTTCGATTATTCGGGAATCGTATACGATTGGCGAGCATTTTTTTTTTTCCAAAATCTATAGAGCGGGAGAATTATATTATATTTCGGACCGAGTCCATATTGCCCCGTATGTTCATTTTGCCCCAGTCTTCCCTATACACAGGAACGCCAGCGTCGTCCTGGCAGCCTCGTCACTGAGAAGGATCCGACTTCCTGCGGGAAAGCTCTTTACCTTGGGCGTCTCTTTGCTCGTTCTTTATTCTATATACGGTTTTCCCTAATTGTCCTATTCTTGTCGATGAGGAGCCAGACCGCTCGAATCCACGGGGCTACGGTAACGACAATCGTATTAAAAAAAAAAAAAAAAATTAAAAAAAAACATGACATTCATACATTCGACAAGGATTCATAGATCGGCGACTCGGAAATCTGTAACTAATTGCACCGTGCCTGCTTTGTCGGAAGCTCAAACTCGAGTGGATCTCGAAGATCGGCAATGGTTCTACTTCCAGTAACGATGTGATTGCGTTTAATAAATTATTCATGTATCTTACTCGTTAAATATATATATGAGAATACTATGGATTTATTTGTGGTTCGAGATATAAAGATGGAAATATTTTTTAGTTTACTACTGCAGTACGAGACGAGGGCAAATCAAGCTCCGATTTACCGGAATGGAAGTCGAGAGACGCGGACTAGTCGAAGCAGAAAGCAAAGGAAAAATGGTTTCTCAAGATCCTAATAGAAATCCAACGTTAAGACAGCTATATTTTCAAGAGCTTGTTAACATTTCGGGAAAGGAATTGTAAGAACGGGAGAGAGCGAGGCGTAATGTGAAACAGACTCAGTCGGTAAACAAAAAATTTAAGCCGTCGCTTCCAAGGGTCTTCCGGCTCGAGCCAAAAGCAAATTATTAGCGTCTTTACCTAGCGGTTGAGCAGATCTTGATCGTTTGGTTTTTCTCGGAGGAGCATCCGCGAAAAAAAATGATTTAACGTTTTTTTATCGACTGACACCAGGTCGTGCGTGACTAAGGATGTTTCACACGGGCTTAACGTTGATCGTTCTTCGGAAACTCGGACCCGTAACATTTTAAATATGAATCTTAACCCAAGAACTCATGTATGGGGTACAAAAGTACCCCAGACGCTATTCATACCGCGCTCCTAAAGTAAAAATTGACATTATTGACTTGGGACTTCCACGATAATTTTGTTAAGTAGCGCACTTAGGGTAACAAAATACCCCAGTCAGGAGTTCCCGTTCGTGTGTTATGTAAGTGATTTTTTTTCTTGTTGGAACTGTCGAATTTAAGTTAGTAATATATAATTTTAACGTTTATAGTCGGCTTTATATTTTCATATAATTTTTTATAATAATTATCAGTATCCTTAATTACCTACAATAATTCAAGATAAATAAATGTCAGAACCCATGCATAACCAATTTTGATTGCGTTTTCATTGATTTTTTCAAGGTTACATGCTTTCAACTTTTCCCCATTTTCAGACGACCAAATAAATAGATTTTCTGAACGGAATACAGTGGGACTATTTTTCTCATAATAGCCTGATGTTTCCCCTGTAAAGTAGTTTGAAATTTGAAAATCGGACAATTTTTCAAAAAACTACAATTTTTTCACGAAACGTGCGGTTTTTGCCCATTTTCGTTGGGTTTTGGACTTTATGGGTGATTCTCACCCCCCAAACTTTATCAAAATCAAATTTGCATCATACCATTGAATGGTAACCATTCTCTTCCTCATGAAAAAACGAAGAGATTCATGTGCGGCAAAACCCATTTACTGCTCACAGGACCCTCGTACGTTGAAGAAACGCGCGGGGTACATATGTACCCCAGTCATGACCCACTGTTATTATCCGAACTTTTGCATTTAATTTTTTTTTTTCAGATTGCCAACTTTCACTGAAAGGGTAAGTAACCGTCGATCGACGAATTGGCTGAGTTGTGAATTCCTGGCGGAAGGTTATTTGCCTCTCTAGTCAAATAGTCTTTGATGGCTGTAGAATGTGTTTTTTTTTTTTTTCTCGTCGCATCTTTGAGAAGACCTGTGTGTAAACCGAGAGAATCAAAAGACTCGCTCGATTGAGCGCATTGGCATTGGGACAAACGATGACCCGTGTTTATTCCACCGTATGAAAAAGTCCAAGCCTTTCTCTACCGCGGTTATTCGTCTCTCTGTCGAGAGGGTGCAAAAGTGCGATCGGAGAGAGAACTCCGTGTGTCCAAACATCGTCATTGTGGGCGAAATAAGAAGCTGGAGGGATCGCGTCGTGAAGTCGTCGAGGCGTGCGCGTCTTAAATCTCCGTTACCTCAAGATCCCGTATCCCCAACAATATTGTTACCCTCTATAAGAGATTTCTCTGTAACCCATCTGCGTTTGCCAGGGCACTCGAGCCTACGGAAAGTCCTTCCTTATTTTCGTTTTTTTTTTTTTTTTTTTCATTTTGCCGAATACCCCAGCAAAAGCCGGCAAATGAAATTACCGGGGTAATCCGTCTCTTCGGCAAGCCAACGACCGGCAGAAGTGCGGTGACATCAACAGGATTTCGAAATGTGGATATATTTGCGAACGTGCGCTTTATTTATTCGGAGTTTCGAGCCGTATCTCACGGCTCATGGACGACGCTCAGAATTCGAAATAGGACCCACTGCAAAGGAAGAAAATAGAGTTTGGGTGATAAAAAATAATGTACAAGTATTTTTAATACCCGACCGAAAGTTAGGTGCGTTAGGCGACATTTTTTTGTGACTTTGTGGTGAAATTTGTTTCAATCATATTTTCAGTCTGACAACGGACAATTTAAAAGCCCTCATACATCGAAAGAAGTATATGTAGCGTATATAAAAAATATACCTGTGATATACGAAATATATTTTGTATAAAAATATGTACAATAAAAATGTAGGTTGGATATAAATATTTTTTTAAATATAAAATATATAATATATTTTTGTAAAAACGCCGAGTGAAATTTTTTTTTTTTGCATATATTTGATTCCCGTTGTTTTGACAATGAAATCGGGGACTGCCGATCAATCGGACCAACGAACCGGTGGCACGCGCATTTTCTTCTCGGTTTTTTTTTTCGTGCTCGAAAGCATTTTAGTAAAATATACGACAGTCATCGACAGGGCAATAAAAGGAAAACCGTCGTTTCTCTTCACTTCGCGTACCGCACGGTTCTTTCGTTTTTGTGAAAAATACCGCAAACCCCTGCGGCTTGTTGCACCGAGGGCGCGCGCCTTTTCGGGACTTAAAAAAGTCAACGGCCGTCATAAAATCATGATCTGCCCGCGTTGACGGAGACTTCAGAATTCGAAGACCCGAAGTGCCGCGTGAAACGAGTCGGAAGCTCGAGTGGGACCATAAAAATATGAAAACACTACGGAAAATCTCGGGAAGCTCCAAACGATTCTTTTTACAACCCTAAAAGAA
Source organism: Exephanes ischioxanthus (assembly GCA_958510785.1). Classification (NCBI taxonomy): domain Eukaryota; kingdom Metazoa; phylum Arthropoda; class Insecta; order Hymenoptera; family Ichneumonidae; genus Exephanes; species Exephanes ischioxanthus. Next base: position 8,530,195 of record OY294025.1, read on the forward strand.
AACCCGTAATTTCAGAGTATGTTACGAAACGGATTGTTACGCTTGACCCATTTTTGATTATTGCATTAAAAGTAAAACATGTCGAAAACAAAAATCGTAACAAGTAATTAACGAGGTTCGGATTCGATGCTACAAAATATCGTAGAAAATAAATGCGAAGGTAAATAGATGTTTTAAACATTTTTTAACGGCAAACGTTGAGAAACTTACTGTTATTATTATTATTATTATTATTATTATTATTATTATTATTATTATTATTATTATTATTATTATTATTATTATTATTATTATTATTATTATTATTATTATTATTATTATTATTATTATTATTATTATTATTATTATTATTATTATTATTATTATTATTATTATTATTATTATTATTATTATTATTATTATTATTTGATTAATAAAAATCAACTGTCCGCAGAAGCCGTAAAAGCTATGAAAAAAGTGATTGAATATGCGTGTGCGTTTTATATTTCAAAGATCTTTATGAAATTAACCGGGAACAAAACATTTTTTTACTGTAAACGATGAGACACACACGTGCCGATAAATGGCGAGGGTTATTAAGGCACTAGGATAGTTATACACATTACCGATTATATACCTATGTTTTGCGAACCGTAACAAAGGACCCGGATAATATATCGGATTACGTGCAGAATCGTATATACGAAAGAGAGTGAGCCAAGAAGCTAATGAACGGCGAAAAAGAAAGAGACCGTTATAAAAATGTGGAAGCCGAGAACAGCAGCGGTGGCAACAGCAGTGCGGTTTCTATGTAATTACGGGGTGGTTACCGGGCCGCAGCGAGACTCAGATCGAATCCGAACACAGCGCCGAAGGAGATCTCGAGACCTCCTCCAGCTCTTTGGAAACCATGAATGATTTTTTTTGTTCAATTCCGACCTCGTCCGTCTTCACCCGGTTTGAAAATTTAATTTTCCGCCCGCAAATGACGTACTTCTAATATGACGTGCTTTTCGATCGAAAAATAAGATTTTCGAAGCGGAAGTGACGTATTTCCGATTTGACATCAATTCGGGTCGAAAATTGAGATTTCAAAATGGCTAGTGACGTTTTTGGGTAGAAAGTCACGTCTCGTCAAAGACCGAAAGTTTGAAACCGTAAAAGACATTTAGCCGTGTGTAGTCACTTCCCGTCAAAAACAAAGACTATAAAACCGGAAGAAACGTTTTCCCACATTAAGTCACTTCCTGTCAAAAACCGAGACTATGAAATCGGAAGAGACGTTTTCCTCTATGACGTCACTTCCGGTTGAAAACTGAGATTTTCAAATCGGTAGTGACGTTACAAGGACATTTTTCAAATTTTTCTGGGTGACGTCACTCTCAGTTCAAACCGGAAGTCCATCGCAAAATTTTCTTTCCGTCGCTAAAAAAATCAATTGCAGCTTAAAAATCCGTTCTACTCGCAGACCCGCGCGTAGCGATCAATAAATGGAAATAAAAAATGGTTCGACCACCCTCCACGTAGCCTTGACCAGTGCCCGGTTATGCGCGCAGCACGCATAACCCATCAGCACCATCTGCGACTGCAGTACGCGGAACAAAGTTCGTCTTGCTCTGTCGGAGAGCCTGTTCGGTCCTTTGGATTCTCCAAATGTGGGTCAAGCGAACAGCGGCCTGGTCAGAATACATACATTCGATCGCTCGTTTCGCTTTTGGGGTTGCGTGCAAGTTTTCTTGGGTTCTTAAGCCTGCGGGGCGTTCGCCTTAACGATCCTCGATTTCTCGGTGAGTTAAGGATACAGGCGGCACAAGGTCGCTCCTACCTCTCGGAATTGAACAGAAGTCGTCAGAATCATCTATGACAAGAAGTATAAGATCATCTACGGAACGAATGTAGGCATTTTTATTGGTCTCTCAATCCATCACGTACACAGGCGGTCTTTTTGGCGGCACTCATAGCGTTTCCTTCCGTCATTTGTACCATCGATACGCGTTCATTTGTACCCGATTTTTTTTTTTTTATAGATCCATCAAAGACATGCTTCAAGGCTGCTTCGCGAATTTTTAAAATATTTTTCGCCAACATTTTTTGAGGAGGCAGATTATTGGAAAAATACAGCTGTACTGCCGGAGCTGCTCAAGCATTACTGGATGTCGACAAATTGAAAATATTTCTATTATCCTACAGAACCTACAAGACCTTACAGAACAATATCGACAAAAACCATAAGATCCCCAAGACCCACAAAACATTTGTTGATTATTGTTTTTTTTTTTTTTTTGTGTTTGTGAACAAATTTGCAAGCAACGAGAAATTTGTTGAAATCGGGACGATTTATTTTGTTGCGTTTGCGAGGCTAAAAGACAGTAGCGAGAAAGCGTGGACCTGCTATTTTCTCTTTTTTCTCTTAACCCCGCCAGAATCACACATGACATGCCGAGCGTGACGTCTTTCTAGCTATTACGACCGTTCAGAACCATGAAAATTCGTAATTACTTTGGGGAATTCTTTTCCAAGCCTCCTCGGCCGCCGCCGAAAGAGCTGCGCGACATATTGCGACTCCGAGCCCAGTCCTCATCTGCCGAGGGATTCGGGGACGAGAGAAAGGGACGTTGAAATTGAACGGTGACGTTGTCCACGTGATGACCAGTGGACCAGCACCAGTGCCGTTCTTGCTCAACAGGGGATGGTTGTCTCGAATTTGCGTGAAAACGTGCATTGAACGCTCGCAAATGGTCGGTAACGGGTGCGGTGACGAGGATTTATGGTGGACCACCGGCGAGTGAGGGAAACGAGGCTGCGCCCTCGGCTCTCGCTCTCTCCGATTGCAAGGGGGGGAAAAGAAAAAAAGATGAAGCAAAAGAAGGCGACAGAGTTGCCTTCGGGGATGGAGGAAGGAAAGTGCAGAAAGGAGAGAAAAGGCGGTCTTGCAACGCCGTCGGTACGACATTTATCTCGAGTGTCACACTCAAACGGCAACTTTCACTCCGGCTCACAATGTCGCGCCGCGTTTACGCAGAAACGAAATCGACGGGGAGGCCTGCCCGATGGTCGCCACTTGGCAGCTTTTCATTCGAGAAGAAGCTTCGCACGGGCGACCGTCTCGTTTGCATGCATCGTGGCTGTTGTTATCCGCGTTACGATTAATCATCTCGGGCGTCGTTATCGCGAGGCGTCGCGGTAGTAAACTCGCAGGTCCGACTCAACGGGCTGTCCGAGTTTCGACAATGAGACATCGATTGCGAAGTCGTTGTGAGAGGGTGCTGCTCGAACTGGAATCGTCGATGTTTCGAAAGGGGAAAAGTATTCTTCGATGTTTCGGGCAGTGAGGAGGAGAGAATGTCCGGCAGAATCGGAGTTGAGACGCGTCGAGTGCCTCCCTTTCGGGCATGAATTAGGGACCAAAATTGATGGACACTTCACACACCCAGAAACAAAATTTATTCGACTGCCACCGTTTATTTGGTTCAAGCAAAATATTTATTCGATTAAAATGAATATTCATTTTAATTAAGTAAATAGTTACTTGAATGAAATAAATATTTATTTAAATATAAATAATAATAATAATAATAATAATAATAAATAATAATAATAATAATAATAATAATAATAATAATAATAATAATAATAATAATAATAATAATAATAATAATAATAATAATAATAATAATAATAATAATGGTAATAATAATATAAATAATAATAAATATTTATTTTAATAAATATTTATTTAAGTCAAATAAATACTTTACTTGAACCAAATAAACAGTGGCCGTCAAATAAATTATTTTTCTGAGTGACTTCTGACACCTTGCGTGTGGAGCATGGAGTTTAGTTACACGCGACGTTGGGTGAAGTTTATGGCGAAAGTAACCGAGAAGATGCCAAAAAACTTTCAATTCCAAACAGTAATGTAGGTTGAAAAATGGACTATGATGGGGACAAGACATCATTCATGCCTCATAGTCGATTTTCCATCCGGGACTTTATTAAATCTACGATTATGATGTAACAGTCTACGAACGCGACACCGGGAGCACCGAGCATCTGAATAGTCTCGGACCGTGGTCGACTGGAATTGAAAAAGGGTTGTTCGGTCCGACGGAACGAATGATCTAACGCGTAACTAACTTCTCGTGCTGGACCGCAGCAGGAAAACGGTCCCTGGCAGTCCTCGACAGCTTCACCGACAAAAGCCCTCTCCGTGTCCGAGCAACGTAGCAAACGACGATATATCACTGCGAGCCTTACGAATCCCGTACGAAATATGTAATCGGCGCGTTACGCGCTTTAGCGATACCGAGCTCGTCTTCACGCAAATCCGTCCAAAAATGAACTCCGCAGAGTGAGACGTTCTTTTTTTTTTTTTCATCTTTTTCTTCAAATTTCATTCAACCTCCGGACAATCCTTTAGCGGCCCAAACGACGATGTATCATCGTCGCTATAAACTCAACGATGGAAATCTTCACGCCTATCCGACGAACAAAATATATCCACGCGGCACATGATCCTCAAATTTTATCCGGTAAATTACTTTATGGCTGATAGAATCCTTTCGACTCTCCCACTCATTCTTCCGTAACATTGTAGCAGGAAAATCCTCGATGCAGGAATTGGAAGTCAAAGGAGATCTTTTCTTACGAAACTCTCTCTCTGTGTCCGCGTCTCGATTTTACGAGCATCCCTTGCAGGACCTTCTGCCGTTACCAATGGCTAAAGCGCTAAACGTATCTTTTGTGCTCGCTTCGAGCTGGACACATTTTTTTCGCGCTTACCGCGCTCGCACACACACCCTCGCGGCCCGAGAATTTATCGCTTCCCGGAGGACGAACGGAGAAAAAGAGATTGAATGAGAGACGGAGTGAAAAAAAATGTCCTACCTGGACTACGCGCCGCGTACCCTTTTCGGTCCTTCGTTCCGCAGCGTCGAGGGTAGCCGAGGAATTTGTGTGTCGTAGTGTGATAATCGAGGACGATAAGTATCCTTTCGCACAGTCGGACTGTGTCGAACCCGCTTGGCAGAGGTGGATTTGTAGATTACTAAAAGGTACCGACCAGAAGGGGTTTTTTCCCCTCAAGAATTCGACCTCGTCACGCGGCTGTTCACCATTTTTTATTTTTTATTTTTTTTTTTAAGACACTCCCGTACGTTTCATTGACGATCTTTGAGCTTGGAACTTGATTTGTAAATGCGCCCGATGTATGACTACCAGTTTCATGACTTCCAAATTTGATATTTCCTTTATTTTCGATTTTTACGTATGTTTTGCAAAATCGGTGGCAAATCGAAACTCTTTGGAAATCGTTATTGGAGAAAAATAGAAAAACGTTTTTCGGTTCTCGAGTGATTTTCTTATTACCTATCGTGATTTTCTATCGAAGGAACAAAACGTTTTATTCGCAAATAATAAAAATAAAGTTCGGAATCCGGATCGAGCTTAGACGGTTTACATAATTTTCCCTCGCCCTCGTCGCGGCGGAGGAAGAGATGAAAAAAAAAAGAAAAAAAAAAGGAAAAGAGCCAGCGGACGTTCGCGAGGGCCGTCGAAGCGGTTGGTCGTAGTCGAAGAGGGTAAAGGGCGAGTGTGTTCTCCGGGCTGGATTGCGGCGTAGGGGTGGCGTTATTTCGCTCTCCCAAGCCGGCGACCGGAAGGTGCTGGTGGCCGAAGAGGGATGAGAAAACGGTCCATGGGATGGGAACGCAAACGGAGGGACCCTCGCGCGGCCACGGCCCATGCGCGAAATATCAAAGGCTCGGTAGGGAAATTGAAAGGCTTTGTACGGAAATAAGAATGTATCGACTGGGCCCGACAGCCACTCCATCCCGAACACGTTTCTCGAATCCCGCGTCTGAACGTTTTTCACGGATACCCTACATAACTATGGCATAATACACATACGCAAGAATGTACGTATGTCCACATATGTGTATATGTGTTGTGCATACCTGCAGAGGCCTTAGGCCGTCCGATCGTGTGCGTGTGTGCCAGCGAGAGTGATTCGAGGAGAAAACTTTTCTTCCCCTATCGATGGAATGAAAAATAAAAAAGGGTCGAAAGTGACGTCTAACTGCGCGGACTACGGGAATATCGAGGGAATGAAAAAGGAGATTTCATTGTCATTCTTCGATATCTCTCGCTTGGTCAAGACTTTCATCAGTTCTTCTCCCGAATATCTTCGTTAATATAAATATAAATATAAATATAAATATAAACATAAATATAAATATAAATATAAATATAAATATAAATATAAATATAAATATAAATATAAATATAAATATAAATATAAATATAAATATAAATATAAATATAAATATAAATATAAATATAAATATAAATATAAATATAAATATAAATATAAATATAAATATAAATATAAATATAAATATAAATATAAATATAAATATAAATATAAATATAAATATAAATATAAATATAAATATAAATATAAATATAAATATAAATATAAATATAAATATAAATATAAATATAAATATAAATATAAATATAAATATAAATATACGCATTTTGAATTTTTATTACCTCCTTTTAAGTACGGTGAAAAAAAGGCTTGATGAAAATGTTGAACATTTTTTCCCCTATGCTTCAAGAGGTAAGAAAATGTTTGAGCTAAGAATAAATTTGGAATTCATATTTTTTTCTTCAGTGCGACGGCCGATCCACTTGTCCGGTGAACGATCGAGCCGAAGATCCGTTGGTGCGTCGGCATTGTCGAGCGATTTAATCTCGTTAAATCTCCTTTCGATCGTCGCTGGCGGCTTCAAAGACCGTGCAACCCTTGCACTGTGTGCCCTCTCGGTTCAAACCCGAGTAAAGAAGGGTTGACGCCGAGGGATCTCGTCGAAACATCGGAAGTGAATATGGGAAAACGGTTAGCGACGACATAATGCTTGGAGAGGGTATTAGGACCAATTAGATGGAATTATCGGAGTCTCGGCGTTCGAGAGGTGACGGAAACTCGATTCCCAACGGGAACGGAGACACGCTCATCCGGTCTGGCAGAGAACCATTCAGCTCGATGCAGCTTCGATTATTGAATCGCTTTTAGAAAAACACGTCGAATTTTTATTTTATCTAAAATACCTCGAAATAATTATCGTCGCCGTGAATATTTTTACACTGGTAGGAACCATTTATTTAATTCGACTAAATTTGTTCAGATTACATAAAATTTACTTGTCCCACGGACTACTGAAAACACAAATTTACATACAAATTTCGTATGTAAACATACTTGAATGTTCGAACTCTGAAAAATATAAAAATAAATAAAAAGATAATAGTTCCGGGTGTTAACAGTAAAAAATAATTTCATAAAATCGGAATGCAAAATTTTGTTAAATAAGTGACAAACTCGTTTGTCACTTATTTGAATATACGAACTCGTCCTTTTATTTCCCGTGTCATTGACAATTATAGTTTAGTCATTGACAATTATAGTTATATGTATATAGTTATATTATAGTTATATGTATATAGTTATATTATAGTTATATGTATATAGTTATATTATAGTTATATGTATATAGTTTAGTCATTGACAATTATAGTTATATGTACTGTGTTTGTAAAACTATAAAATTAACAAACAGGAAATTGTGGACGTTTGTGGACAATAAGTTGTTGTAAAAAGTACAAACTTTTTTTACTGCGTAGAATCCTTCCTTTCTCTTCTTACCGTTCTGTTGTCAAACAAGTGCTCGACAGGTGGATAATTTTACGAAAAAAGTGTCCCTATCGAAGTCCGGAGTACGATCGACTGCAACTTCCGACGGATCACAGGATTGTGTCATTACCGGACTCGATGTCCAGTCTTCAAATTACATGCGATGTAGTATTAAAAAAAAAAAAAAACAATCTCTCTTCGAAATTTCGACTAGGAGCGAGAATTCGTCGCTTATCGAAACGTGGGGAAACAATTTTCGAGATAAAACTCGTGTATAAACAATGCAGGCGTCGTGCCGAAGCGATAAGCGATGTACGAGTGGGCTATCGAGGCGGGTTTATGGATTCTGGGACGTCGGAGCCCGTGAATGTATATGTACAGCTCGGAGCTTGGTGGCGAAGAGTTTCCGAGACGTCGAGGACTATCTCGACGTCTTCCGAGGGTGAGAGCCTCGCCGTCGTGTCGGGCGAGGGTACGGACGAGAGGGCAGGTGAGGGTGAGAAACCAGCTGCGCGCCTCGTCGGTCTCCCTCACCGTGAAACCGTCGTAATTATCCTTTCCTCTCTCGAGCTCCGTCGTCGCGTAATCTCACCACTCCCGAAGCATCCCCGGGTGCCCTGGCACTCGAATCCGGGAACCTTGAATTCGTGATTTCGTATACGAAAAAATTTAAAAATTTTAAAGAGCTTGAATCGAGCTCGAGAATACCGCATATATTTTTTCTAACCCTGTCTTCATCCGGATGCTGGTCCGCTCACCGTGATTTTTGGTTTCATACACAGCAAAAAAGTTTTTACTTTGTACAACATATTGTCCACAAACGTCAACAACTTTTTGTTTTGTTACTTTTCAAGATTTACAAACAAAAGTACAAACTGAAATTGTTGATTGCACGAGAAATAAAAGGGCAGGTTTGTAATATTCAAACCTTAACAAACGACTTTTTCACTTACTTAACAAAATTATTTTTACGAAATTTCACATTCCGATTTTACGAAATTATTTTTCATTGTGTACGCAGTAATTTTTTTGCTGCTTTTACTAATCGTTTGTTTCGGGAACGAGGTCATTGTCAGCAAAGCTCATTTTGTTAGAGCAGTTAAGCCATTTTTCTCCGCGCGGATTCTGGATTTTTATAATGCTTGGAAAAAAGGGTTGAATTTATTCTTGCAACGGATTTTGAGGATCGCTGTTCTAAAAAATTGGTTAATCTCATTAAGATTACGTGAGCTCAAAAAAAAAAAAATGGTATGCATGAAATCGGAGCTTAACAATTTTTTTAAACGTACTGCAGCGATTTCGTAATTCGGCTCTGAACTTACGCCGACGCAGCTGAATCGTTCCGGCACTTCAAAACGCAGGTCCGAAGTGCGTACGTAACGTGCGACTCGATCGTATCTGTCGATAAGACGCGGCTCGAGGCGTTCGGCATCGCCGTTTACAAACAATAAAGCTATTAAGCGCGGGAAACGCTAGATTGAGGAGAACGATTGCTTGGGCGCGGGCGCGAGCCGTCGACCTGTAGCATGTACAAAGTGGCTTTGCACCACCTGCCCGGCAATCACGTCTACAACGAATGCGCGTCACGGTATTAGTAGTTTTTTTTTTTTTGAACCTAATGAGTTCTTTTGAGGGTTATCGTAAAAGTGATGAATATTGGCAACACTAATTAGCACGTAAATCAATGATAATGGATATTCACCACTTTTGCCGTACATAAAAAATATATACACAGAGAGTTTTAATTTTTTTTAACTGTAAAAAAAAATGTAAATTTAATGTACCGGAATGGAAGTTTCATGCAAAAACTGATACATTAAATTAAATCTACAATTGTGATGAAAAATGCATGTATTTTTTTTATTGAAACTAAAGTAAATTATTTAAAATAGAGTATTTTCAATGTTTTTGAGACACTGAACATTAATTTTTCAACACAATTGTACATTAAGTTTAATATACTAGTTTTAGCATAAAAACTTCCAGTCCGGTACATTAAATTCCGATACATTTTAAATTTCATACGAATTTTTTTGTACGGTTTATTTTATCCTTTGAAACCCAGTAAAATCTTTACGATATAAGTAAATCATTATGGCATCTGAACGAGCCAATAATCGGTATTGTTGCAACGACCGTGCATCCAGCGTATTTGAGTAAATCGGCTCCAATTTTGCATACACGTCCGAGAAAGTGTAGTTCAGTCATCTTTTAAATCAAGGTATTTGTACCATCGAATTATTGAAAAATAATCCCATATCTGACAAACGACAAAAAAACGCCAATTTTACTTACGAAGCTGGTGCGTCGAACCTGTTCCATATTACCCCACACAACGGACGCGACTGGCATTTTTATTTGCCTCGCTATCGTTCGAGGATGCCGTTGTCGAGCTCGTAAACATAACGCAATTAAACAAAGTGCCCATTTAAATCACGCTTTCCCTGCTCGTACTTCGGTTTCTACACCGTGAGTCACAGTTGGTTAGTGCACCATCGGGCAGTGAATAGCGTGGCAACGAGCGTTATCCTGCGTTCCTTTATCTATGACAATTTACGAGGCGTATAGGTGCATATCCACGGCACGCACCGTGAGCTGTGAGGCTACTTGTGCGCACATACGTCGTAACAACAGCACGCTCTGCGAACAACCGAACGGTACATGGACCCGGCCCGAGGGCTCCCTTCGTAAACGTCCCGGTGCTTGCGATAAGGGCTATCGCACACAATTGCGCAGGCCGAGCTACGAGTCTCGGGCGGGGACGCGTATCGTCGGAGAATTTTCTTTCTCCAAGTGGGACGAGATCGTAAAGTAGAAGGGTGGGCGTTAAAGTGCGTGTGGTCAAGATTTTACTAAGAATCAGATCAAGCCTTTTTTTATTTTTAGACCGAGTAACATATTTTTTTAGTCTACCGACGTTTGTATGACCAAGCAGACGGTGCATCGAGAAATGTTATTGATAGGAAAATACGCAGGTCACTGCACGTGCAAATTTGGAAATTTCATGGATAATTGAAATATTTATCATGAGAAGAAAAAAAAAGTGCAAATTCACAAAGCTTCCTCATATAATCTACTTTTGAGGACAAAGATTCTATGAAAAACTATCTTTCGTGATTATTCGGCTTCTTCTCAGAGAATGATTTGTCTGTAAAAGAATAATAAGCGCGTTTAAAAATACAACAAATCACTAATTTTGGGAATATTCACTACAAAGGTTCGCTACAAAAATCATAGTAATTCGTCTTTTCAGGGCCATGTGTGATCTATTTTTTCCCTTTGATCACGAATCTGCGACTTATTTTACTCTTTGCTCGATACTTGATACGGAAACTCGTGTCAGAAAAAAGAGCCGTTCTTGAGTTATCGACGGTTGAATATCATAGGCCTGACATAACGCACACATGCATCCAGACATTTTTTATAAATGTGATTTTTCGATGTTTTGGAACATTCTGAACATGTTTACATAAAATGCTTGAAAACAAAAAAAAAATCACGAAAACAAAGCTCCCTCTGTGAGGAAACAATCATTAAAAAATTTCGATGCGCCGATCGTTGATCAATTCTCGTCGATACGTTGAGGTTATTTATAAGAGAAGACTGTGACAGATTCGAAAACAAAGAGACAAGGGTGTGCGTAAATGCGTTACGAGCTTGTATAATGATCTCCTTAATGACACAACGTTTTCGTAATAAAAATGAAAAATCTGTGCTCGTTGGGGATTTCGATGGCACGCGCACTTTCGAGACTCGCGGCGGCGCGTCATTTGCTCCATTAAATATTCCCAAACGGTACACGAGAGCTTTTAGCAGTCTGCGTGACGGGTCTGTCGGGGGGACGAGAAGGGTGTCAGGGCGTAAAAGGGTGTCGTAAAGTAGATGAATAACTGCACGTAAGAATGAGAAGACCGAGAGGAACGAGCAAGGAGATGCCGAAGAGAAATTCTGTCTTTCGACGACGATACTGGAAACCTTTTTCGGGATCCGAGAGCACCGTTAACCGTCCGAGTTTTTCCTAAACGAATACCGACCCCTCCCCCGTTTAGTCCCTCGCCGTGTATCTCTCGCCGCAAGGCCGAATTCCTGAAAGGGTTGCCTCGTGTCCCTTTGTACATAAAAAAGAAGAAGAAAAAAAAACAACAACCCATCTCTGTATTCGTTTCCCCGTCCGAAAAGGGTTGCTTCGTGTCCTCTTCTACATAAAAAAATGTATCCATGTAATTCTAATACAATTTTTTTTATCTGTTTAGCTCTAATGTATAATCTAAGTCTCTCAACGCCGCAGCCGGGTAATTTAAACAGACCGAGCCTGAAAAATAATCGACACTCGATCTCGGTCCACGGTCCGAAACCTTTGATGAATCGATTATTGTAGTCCTGAATTAATTACTCAGACTCGTTTGGAAGAACTCGAAGTGTCGAAATATGGACCTCTCGTCCCGAAGTCCATGATACAATCGTGTGTAAATAATATTAGGAATGGAATAGAATTATGTATATCGATCAAAGCAGCCTGTGGCGGATGTTGCACCGTGCAGGTCCCCAGCGTGATAGATGAGGGTTCGTGCTTTAGGGGCTAAGAAATGGGCAAGGTGGAACTTCAGTGAGCTGGACACGTGTTTCAAATTATAATTTCTTATCATTCGGAATACATGGGAACTGACTCGAACGGTAAAAAGCTAGAGAATCTTTAATGGCACGTCTAAATATTTATAATCATAAATAATATTATATTTATTTATAATTATAAATATTATAACACATGTGCGAGTAGGAACTTTCACTTAAATGGTATAAGCGATAATCAATTGCAGATAAATGAATCTACAGTTGTACCTGTGAGCTTGAGAATGGGAATTATTTATGAATAATAGGAGGCATTTTCCGGTAGCATTGGAGCTTTTTTAATTTATTATATATTTAGACAGTGTAGAAAAGTGGATAACTATATGTAGTCTATTTTTCGTATGGGTGTGCCAGCGGGATAAAAATACCATACAACGAATGGGAAACTGAATGGCATATTAATTGGTAGTACAAGTGGGAATGATACAATGATAAAACAACGTTAAAGGTAATCAATGGAATTTTCAATGGTAATTAATGGGAGACAGCCAAGGAAAGCTAAAAATATAATTTTTTTTTGCTGAGTAGCGTAACGACGAAGGAAGCGGTGCAAAATAAATATTACAAATGAACCTACAGTAGTACCTGTGAGCTTGAGAATGAGAATTATTTATGAATAATAGGAGGCATTTTCCGGTAGCATTAGAGCTTTTTTAATTTATTATATATTTAGACAGTGTAGAAAAGTGGATAACTATATGTAGTCTATTTTTCGTATGCCTGTGCCAGCGGGATAAAAATACCATACAACGAATAGGAAACTGAATGGCATATTAATTGGTAGTACAAGTGGGAATGATACAATGATAAAACAACGTTAAAGGTAACAATGGAATTTTCAATGGTAATTAATGGGAGACAGCCAAGGAAAGCTAAAAATATAATTTTATTTTGCTGAGTAGCGTAACGACGAAGGAAGCGGTGCAAAAGTATCATCCGGTGAATCTCTTCGGATCTATCTCCAGCTTACCTTTACTTTATTCGTCCTCCGACGTTTTCTCTCGTACACTTTTTGTCCTAAAGCAAATTTGTCCACGATTCCGGACTCTCCCTCCTGTCCCTCGCAGGCCTGCAGAAGAGCGGACATCCGGCAAGCGGGAAGGATGCGATCGTAGGAAGCGAGAGCATTCGGCGTTGTTTAAACTGCGCTGGACATAAAATCTACGGTCCGGTTACATCGGGTTGCGTAACAATCGGTAGACGCGGTCCGCGGGGTTGTTTGCTTAGGATAAACGCGAGGTTGTCTCGCTTTCTGTATCAACTTTCGTTCTTTCTCTCTCTCCACTTTATTCTATCTCATTCACTGTATGACGAGACTACCAAAATCCAAATAGCGTTAAAATTATTTTTCACGATTGTCGTGATGGCCCGGAATTTCATTCGTCGAATTTGATCCGGAGGGTTTCAGATCGCCGTATTCTACAATTCTATGATCTACAGTGGTCTAGAAAGTAGATGATAGAATGGAATCTGTAGAGATCTCCATCTACATTCTATTATCTGCAATGATCTAGACTCAGTAGTTGTAGTAGTAGTGAGTTTATTAACAATATATTTTTATTAACAATATCTTCAATACAGTTTATTAACAATATCTTCAATACAGTTTATTAACAATATCTTCAATACAGTTTATTAACAATATCTTCAATACAGTTTATTAACAATATCTTTAATACAGTTTATTAACAATATCTTCAATACAGTTTATTAACAATATCTTCAATACAGTTTATTAACAATATCTTCTAACAGTTTTGTTTATATCTAAAAAAACTTTTCTCTTTTCACCTATATTGCATATTGCCATTTGGCCATCGACCGTAGTCCTTCAGCCACGATTATTACAAGGTTGTTTTAGCGTTTTATAGCTTGCGTGAATTGAACTCTTACCGATGTGTAAGAGTGAATGTTCAGTCGTCTATTTCATTGTTCATAATTTCTAGTTATTGGTATATTGTATGTATGGGATATTTAAATCTACGTGTTACATTTTGTTCGAGTTGTATACAAAGCGGTTTTATATTCTCTATTTGCATCTCAGCGAATCTTCTAGATAGTTCCTGTGTTCTGATCCTTATAGGAATCATGCCCGAAAGTTCGTAGAGGATAGTATTTCTAGGATTGTGTAATGGATTTGCCGGGTGTCGGATGCGTGTCGAGCGCCGGATGGCGCAGGTTTCAGTAGTTATTGCCTCATTGATTGCTGCTTCTTTGCAGTTTATACAAACCTGATGTCCGTATTCTAAAATGTGTCTGCATTATCTACACTCATTTTAGGAGCCGTTCGGAAAGTATGAATTAACTCAGAAAATATTAACAGTTCATCCGATAGATCAATGATCAATCATTGATCTATCGGAAATCTACACTCATTTTAGGAGCCGTTCGGAAAGTATGAATTAACTCAGAAAATATTAACAGTTCATCCGATAGATCAATGATCAATCATCGCATGACTTTCATTTTTATAAATAGACGAAGCATTTGTTTCACAACCTTCGGAGAAGATATTAATTAACTCGACGATTCATACGAGGGCAAATATTGTCCCTTTTCCCATACCTCTTGCCCCCTCACGAAAAACTCATTTCATCAAAGCATCTGCATCGAAACTCATGTGTCCGTCGAGCCTGCGAGTTTCCCGAGTTTCACAATCTCTGGGGAGTATTCGGTTAACTACGAGCTGCATCCCTTTCCTGAGAAAATACGTCGGTCGAACTGCACGTCCGGGAGCTAAAAATGACCGGATGGACAGTGTAGAGGGTGGAAACGACGCAGCAGCAGCAGGTCCAGCCACATGACACTCCGTGTGAAAATTTGTTCAAACCGGAGGAATCGACCGTACGAAGTTTTTTTTTTTTCCTTGTTTTCCCTCTCCGCATCCTGACCACCGGATCGGTTACCACTTTTTAAACACGCGAGGTGCCGTCGTCCCGGCGAGGGTCGGAAATACGTGCCAAGTTAAATAAACAAATTTAATTGAAGGAGTCGCCAGTAGCGTGTGAGGACAAAGTGGCCAACGAGGAAGATCGCGTCCTTGAGAAACACCAAATCTTCGCGGTCTCCTCGATGTTTTTCTCTTTGGTTTTCCCCATTTCCTACACACATGTTTTCGACTACCGGTTCGTCCCACTTTCTGCCTCGACATTTTACCACTTTTCGGTCTCTCGTCACAACACATGCTTCCCCCCCCCAGCGCATCATGGGAAAAAATCATCATCGCTCCGACAATCGCCT
Organism: Exephanes ischioxanthus; assembly: GCA_958510785.1. NCBI lineage: Eukaryota > Metazoa > Arthropoda > Insecta > Hymenoptera > Ichneumonidae > Exephanes > Exephanes ischioxanthus. Next base: position 8,545,739 of record OY294025.1, read on the forward strand.
TCGAATTGGGGGAAAAAATTAGAATTGACCGGAAGTAAAGCTGGGAACAGGTTGCAGGATGCACGGTCTCTGAGCTTCGAGATTTTAAGGAAAAAAAAAATCATTTTTCTTCGACCGGGTGCAGGGCAAAAAATGTCGGTGCTCCTCTTGAAGATTTTGGGCAAAAAATTGTAGAGGGGAGATTCTTTTCTGGGTGGAGAGCCGCGGTCTTGTATTTCTGTCGCCTTACATATGAAAACTGATAAGTGTGAATCATTCGATATTGTAAATCACAATGTTTGACGAATTAATCAGGAGAGATCCTCACATCCGACAACGATGACGAAATCGTGTTATGCTCATACTTACGCTGGATGAGTAATGCAACGTGATATCGAGACGACAATATAAAAGCCAAAAGCAACGAGTGAAGACTAAAAATGACAGAAAAAAAAAAATCGTAAGGTGTTCTTGGATGTCCTTTTGTGGCAATCCTAAAATAGTTAACGAAGACTCAAAGTGGGAGTTGTGAATCGGAAATATACGAGTTGAAAGCAATTAAGACTAACGATAATGATTTTATTTCACTCGGTGGGAAAAGGGCGGTTTTTTCGCATGCTTCGCGTGCGAAAACTCTCATTATCACACCTTGTGAAATAAAATTTTATCGGACACTCGTGCGAAAAACGTTTTCTGAACTCGTGTGATTGCAACACGAGTTCTCTGAATAATTTTTTACATTATTTTTTTTTAAATATGAAAACGCCATGGACTAAAGAATCTGTAGAAGTAAGTCGGTATAAAATTTCATGAAAATCTATGTCGCCGTTTTTGAGATATTAGGGTCACCGATTTTGAAAATCATACAGAAAAAAACGTTCAAAATCCGGCCGCGCCATTGCTCGAGCGTTCCGCCACTTTCCACATAATGGTTTCTAACTTTCGTAATTCGTTGAATTTTGACATAAAAATTTAACCGAATATTCTTGACACTATAAACTAATAAAAAATGAAGAAAAAAAAATCGAAATTTTACTGTGGCGTAAGCCCTTAAGGTAATTATCTCACGGTTGACGGTGTGCGCAATGAGTCACTGACGTGGCATTATATCGCGTGTCTAGAGGAGAAAAAAAAAAATGGTTCGCGGCATTGCAACCCGTATATAATCGATCATTTCCTACGAATTGAAAAATTTGCCCGGTCCAAAAATATTCCCACACCCACGATACAACGATTGTGCCGACCGGACGATCCTCCGGGTCTCCGAACAAGCGTTCGGTCTCATCCTCTTCAGGACCCACATACTCGATTCACAGGTACGAAAAAGGTTTACGGCATTTCTCCGGGCTCGTCCAATAATACATATTGACACAAAATTACGAAAACCCTTTCGCTTCGAATACACGACAATATGCACGAATATATATGGTGCAAGAGTTGCGCCTCCACCTTAAGCGCACTCCCACGGCCGGATCCTATTCAAATGAATCCAAAAATTTCGAAAAAGGTTCGACAATGCAAACACGAAATATGCATGTGAGCTCTATACCGGGGATGAAGGGTGCGCGATGAGGGGTCAACGTCTCTCTTCGGAGCGAATATCGCTCCCACGGTCGTGACATCGTCGCATCACCGTTGCGTTACAATTCCGCAGGTATCCTTTCGCCCGATCGTTTTCAGTGAAGAACTCGAGGATTTTTCCTCAAACTGGTAATAATCAAACAGCCCATCCTTTCTCCGGCACGGGAAAAAAAAAATTGCGCGTTTCTCGTCGATCGAACCGAAAAATGCAATGGAATCGGTTCCAGCGTTTCCCAGGACGCGCCGGACAGGTAGAGTTGCTACGCGTCACGGGGTTCCGTGATATTTGAATGGGGGTTTGCATAAGGGGATGAGAAACCTCTGTCCGATGCACGCAATAGAGAGGAAAAAATAAAATTCCCGGCCACTGAAAGGAACGCCCAAAAATGTCAAAATTCACACGGCAAGGGTTAGATCGACGAAGCGATTTTTTCCAATCCTCGTCTTGGAAACGGGATGAATTGCGAAAAGGAATGTCGCACGAGAATTTGATCGGTGAGTCACGGGCAAATTGGGAAGTGAATCAACGAGCGCGAACGCGCTGAGGGGTTTTTTACGCTTCGTGCTGTTATCTTATCGATTTAGCGTCGAGCGATTGCTCCGATTGTCCGACCGAGATTGAAATGTCTTGGACGCTTTCGGACTGGAACATTTTTCAGGCTGGATACTCTTTTGAGTCGCCGCGTAATGATATTTGGAAGACATCCGTAGCTGTTACCGTCTTTTTGCGCCCTAACAAAAAATGCCTTAAGGAGATGCTGGAGCGGTTTTTTTTCCTTTTTTAAATCTACTTTACCTGTCATTCGCTACTCTATTTAACTATTTAAGTTGACTAGCTATTCTATTTCTAATTATTAATTGCAACTATTAATTCTTTACCGCTTAATTTTTAATAAGTGTTAATAATTTTTAATAATTAATTTTACAGCTATGCCTGTATCGCTCTCGTATCAAGCGCTAATCTACATTACTTTATGTAATCGACTGCTTTTTTCTGCCTTCCGTATCTTTTGTTTTTTTTTTTTTTTTCCTAGCCTATTTTATGTAAACCGCTATGTGTAGCCTGTACCGCATAGGTCCTCAGGGGAGAAATCTCAGGACTCAATAAAAATACAATACAATACCTGTTTTACCGACGGACTTAGACACCTTTTCAGTTCCAACTTAGCATTGTAAATATGCCACACATATGCGTCAAATCATGCAGGATTATGTTATTGATATAAACGCTTCGGTGTGCACTCGAATTTTCATTGAAAACTCGCAAGGAATTAAGAAAACCGGATATTATCGTTTACGAAAGTTCATGACCGTAGTGTCACGATTGTCACACTGGTGGCTCTGCCATCGTGCACTACATTCGTGCCGTTGTCATCGGCTCTGATCACTCGTCGCAAGTCGATAGACTAAGTGATCGCAGTTTACACCATGCGTGACTATCTTTCGAGTGAGCAACTTTCCGACGGTTACGGAATATTCGAAGAATTTCACAGAGTCGGCATGCACGCTCTTTTCTCATATGCGATGTCTAGAATTTTTTACATCCAAACAGAAAGGATGCTGTAGACATTTCATCGGCCATATTGGTTTTTCGCGACAGTTTATAATATTCGATATTCTTTATTTTTCGGAAGATTTCGACCGAAATTAAAGTGCACGCCGAATCGTTTACGTTATTAATACAGTCCTGTAAGATTTGAAGCATACGCGTCGCATAGTGACGACGAATAGTGAAAACTGAGAAATCGTCTATTTTCGTCGATAAAACAGGAAGGTCCGGCAGCCCCTCAGGCGCAACTTCCGCAATGAAAGAAACTTCCGTTCGTATCCCTTGCGAATGAATATGAATTACTCTCCGGGAGGAATCGAAGCATACGCAAGAACCGTCTAGGCGATGCACCCCAAAAATCCGTAATAATGCGAAGAGTGGCTGAGGTAGACAGGCGAAATAATCGTTAAAGGGAAAACGAGTGAGACGAGTTGGCGCGGCTACGATGTTTTGCAACCCGAAGCGTGGGAACCCCATCATCCAGCTATGTTATCCTATACAGTATACGTATATGTTGCAGCGACTCACCCCCGTTCTTACCTGTCCGAGGGATTTGCCGCTGGAGGGAATGCGAGACCGAAGCCGAAGCGAGTGGAAGAGAGAAGATGAAAAAAGTATCTGGAGACGCCGGGGGATGAAATTAGGCGGCTTAGCACTCGGGATGGACACACCGAGAGAGAAAGAGAGCTCCATACACTCGCCAAAGGCCTTCTCCCAGCGACCCTTTCAGGACTCTAAGGATAATTTTTCGAAAACGCGTAATTCCCATCCGCTACACACTCCACCTCCGATCTTCCTCTTTGACAATTTAAAATGACACTGAGAAAAAAATCTAATAAAAAACATTGTCAAGGTTGATTTAACGCAGACCCTTTTGACGCGCCCCCATCGTCGTCCGTCGGGATGCTGGAACAAGATCTCATTTTTTTCGACGCAATTTGATGAGCTTATCTCAAATCTGGATCATTACCAAAATGTTCTACGGAGGTTTATATAAAACTGGCAGATGTGGTGACACAGCGAGAGCAACAGAAAATCACAAAAAAAAATTGTCGGACATCAAAATGGAAATTATCTGTTCATGAAAATGATGTTCCTAATTTCACACAATTCCTAATTTCGCACTCGGGATGGACACACCGAGAGAGAAAGAGAGCTCCATACACTCGCCAAAGGCCTTCTTCCAGCGACCCTTTCAGGACTCTAAGGATAATTTTTCAAAACGCGTAATTCCCATCAACTACACACTCCACCTCCGAACTTCCTCTTTGACAATTTAAAATGACACTGAGAAAAAAATCTAATAAAAAACATTGTCAAGGTTGATTTAACGCAGACCCTTTTGACGCGCCCCCATCGTCGTCCGTCGGGATGCTGGAACAAGATCTCATTTTTTTCGACGCAATTTGATGAGCTTATCTCAAATCTGGATCATTACCAAAATGTTCTACGGAGGTTTATATAAAACTGGCAGATGTGGTGACACAGCGAGAGCAACAGAAAATCACAAAAAAAAATTGTCGGACATCAAAATGGAAATTATCTGTTCATGAAAATGATGTTCCTAATTTCACACAATTCCTAATTTCGCACTCGGGATGGACACACCGAGAGAGAAAGAGAGCTCCATACACTCGCCAAAGGCCTTCTTCCAGCGACCCTTTCAGGACTTTAAGGATAATTTTTCAAAACGCGTAATTCCCATCAACTACACACTCCACCTCCGATCTTCCTCTTTGACAATTTAAAATGACACTGAGAAAAAAATCTAATAAAAAACATTGTCAAGGTTGATTTAACGCAGACCCTTTTGACGCGCCCCCGTCGTCGTCCGTCGGGATGCTGGAACAAGATCTCATTTTTTTCGACGCAATTTGATGAGCTTATCTCAAATCTGGATCATTACCAAAATGTTCTACGGAGGTTTATATAAAACTGGCAGATGTGGTGACACAGCGAGAGCAACAGAAAATTACAAAAAAAAATTGTCGGACATCAAAATGGAAATTATCTGTTCATGAAAATGATGTTCCTAATTTCACACAATTCCTAATTTCGCACTCGGGATGGACACACCGAGAGAGAAAGAGAGCTCCATACACTCGCCAAAGGCCTTCTCCCAGCGACCCTTTCAGGACTTTAAGGATAATTTTTCAAAACGCGTAATTCCCATCCGCTACACACTCCACCTCCGATCTTCCTCTTTGACAATTTAAAATGACACTGAGAAAAAAATCTAATAAAAAACATTGTCAAGGTTGATTTAACGCAGACCCTTTTGACGCGCCCCCATCGTCGTCCGTCGGGATGCTGGAACAAGATCGCATTTTTTTCGACGCAATTTGATGAGCTTATCTCAAATCTGGATCATTACCAAAATGTTCTACGGAGGTTTATATAAAACTGGCAGATGTGGTGACACAGCGAGAGCAACAGAAAATCACCAAAAAAAATTGTCGGACATCAAAATGGAAATTATCTGTTCATGAAAATGATGTTCCTAATTTCACACAAATCCCCGTCGATCTCTATCGTCGATTTCACCTGCAAAGAGTTCCCCGGGAATCCTCGTTCTACCATATTATTTTCAAGCTTCAACGAGCTAAACCGACGCTGCAGCGTATCTGCTGCGCGCGATGGACAAAGACGTCATCGCTCTACGGCGAGCCAGGTATGACGTTATCTCGAATCTGGACCATTTGCGGCAACTGCCATTTTTTTCGGACTACATTGGAGAGAATCGAGAAAAGCTCGTGTCTTCGGCTGTCCAGGCTTCCCACGCCGCGGGCAGGTAGACGACGCAGAGTTCCGAGGGGTTCGGGGCGGCTGCCACATAGGTAGCGTACAGGCGAAGCAACGAACCCCTGCGCGACGGATCGAGTTTCACAATTAACAAATATAATGTTACTCAATCCCCAAGGATTCCGGGGAGGCTTGACCGGAACGCGGTTTCTCTCCGCGAAGGGATGAATGGGAATGATGCATATTCCGTGTGTATATCGACTGCTGAGAAACGGAAGGGCGTATCTCCCATGGTTTTACATGTTGGTCGAGGCAGGATAGGCCCTTCTGTTTATTAGCGGTCGATGTATGAATACGGGGAAACGAGAGATCAACCGCAGGGTCGACGTCGAAAATTTTATAAGAAGTCTCTCCGTTTCCGGTCCCACTCGACTCAACGTATTCATCCGTCGAAGGAACTCCACCGATCGGGGAAATGCTGCTACCGCATGAGGTCGTCTCGAATTACGCGCTGGTCGTTGACGATGATATACTCACACTCGGAATTCGCAGATCGAATTTGAATATAGCACAAAAAATTTGTTGTTTTGTAAACTTCTTGGGGATGAGGACTTTTTTTTTTTTTTTTTAATCATTGAAATCTCAAAAATAAAATTTAAGGATGTTTGGGCCAAAATCGCGGGACGGGAACGGGAGAGGAGCTCCGCTGACCGCGTTAGTCAGTGAGCGAGTGAGAGACGCAGCAAAGCAAGTGGCTGGACAGAGATAGGGTCTGTCGTTTATTGAATTTATCTCAGAAATAAAACTGTGAATCTTCTTGAAATTTGGACACCATCCGGCTGATAGTGTGCCCTTCGCTGTGGTAGGTTTTTTTTTTTATTCGAATCGAACAGAAATCGGCGGAGAGAATCGCTATGTTCTGTCCAGTTTCGTCCACGCACGCACGCACGCACGCACGCACGCACGCACGCACGCACGCACACCCAGAAAAAAAATTTATTTGACCGCCACCGTTTATTTGGTTTAAATAAAATATTTATTTGATTTAAATAAATATTTATTTAAATTAAGTAAATAGTTACTTAAATGAAATAAATATTTATTTAAATCAAATAAATATTTTATTTAAATCAAATAAATATTTTATTTAAATCAAATAAATATTTTATTTAAACCAAATAAACGGTGGCCGTGAAATAATTTTTTTTCTGGGTGGACGCACGCACGCACGCACGCACGCACGCACACACGCACGCACGCACAGTACATCCGGACGCCAGCTAAAAGTTGCATTTCTCGACGTTTTTGACTATTTTCAGTATTCTGACATAAAATTCTCGAATCTTTTTACGCAAACATAACTCCCTCTATGAGGAAGCACACATTTGTTCAATTAATCGAAAATACATGTCAACCCTCCGAGGATGTCGTGGGAATTTGGTAACATTTCGTCGAGTCGATTGAAAGATACAACATTGCACCGCGGTTGCACAAGTGCACTCCAGTGCCTCAAAGCGTTCCATCAACAAACTATTCCGTAGCATGTTGGTTCAGAATTTGACGAACGATAACAGAACGTTATTGAGAAAAATGTTACGTTCTTTTTTTGTTGAACCTTCGATATTAGTACTTTTCACGCTAACAAACCTTTCCGTGTGAGATAAAAAAATAGTAACGTTTAAAAAGAAAAAAAAAGTAAAAAATAGCATAAACGTGCAGTCCCCTCGGAGTCCAGGTAAGCGCAGCAGAGGGACACGAACTGCTGGTGAACCGCCGCACGACGGTAGGGGGCGGAGGGGGGGGGGGGGGGTGCAAAGTCCAGCCTAAAGGGTTGTCTGTCGTCTTTCGACAGAGAACCCGGTGATTATGCGACATAACGAGCAGAAGGCACGAGGTTTGCGTACCATTGAATAAAAGCAGTGGTGCCTGTCACTGATCGGTCCGGATTTCGAATCACGTCGACTTACCCCATTTACCATCAGGACAGAGTCTGTTCACTGTGTCTCATCGTCTCCGCAGCTATCCTGTCTACCTCCCTCGCTCTTTCCGTCAACGTCAGTACAGAACAACAGTCAACCCGGAAAAATTGGCGGCAATTACTCTTCGAGGGGACGAACGACCCGTTTTGCGCATCGCAAGAAGAGTCGTTCTGTTTTATTAGCCGAAATTATAAAACTGCCCCGAGGAGTACCCTTCGCACTGCCGGTTGCCCACGGTATTGAAGTCATCGACGATTTTGGTTTGCGTGTTCCAATTATGTTGTATTAGTTTATTTATTTACGATGCCAACGCGAAATTTTCGTTTCGGAGTCGAATTTCTCTTCCCTCCTTCCTCACCCTGTTTTACCCTGGGAACAGCCGTTCGCGTCTCGTCGCAAACATTCGGGACCCTCGGCGGGCCTCATTTGCACCTCTTGTACTGTTATACGCTCTAAAATCTGTCCAGGCTACGTTATATAAATATATATATATACGCGGTGAATGGACCGACTTTACCTGGCCTGAGCTCGAAACACCAAACTAACTTCCGTACGACAGTGTACACTATGAGTCTCCACGATTTTTATGCCGAATTGAATATTTTTGGCAAATTGGATTTCGCAGGATTTTCGCGAAGGAATGGAACGACGGTTGCGGTGCGTAAATCAAGCACAGCTCTTTTATTGGAGGAAATTAAAACCGGCGGACGAGACGCTTCGACGACGCGAACGGCGGAAGGAGAGCTTTTTTTTACGGATATTTAAATTTTATCCGCGTCTAGTCGATTCAGACTTCGAAGCCCTTTTTAAAGCTAGACATTGTTCGAAAGGCTTTCGAAAAACTCACATCTAAATTTATTATTATTATCATTATTATTATTATTATTATTATTATTATTATTATTATTATTTTAATAGATCAAACCAGCATACCGGTTTGTTTGTTTATTTACTTATTTATTTATTTATTCACGGGACGAACCCTTTCACATTTTACATTTTTTACAGTTCAGATAAAATTTCAAAGATATAGCTTGTAACATGTGTAACAGTATATAATTTATAAGTATTAATTATAATTCATTATTTTACATTATTTATCTTTTTTATACACTGTGTTTCGAGATCACAGTATGACTATGGATATGATTTCGATTAGAGAAAAACATTTATTCATTCATGTCTCGGGACTCTTATTCCAAGCATGAAAACTTTATAATTTTGTATATCAATTTTGCAGTAATAAAAGAGTGGTCAGGTAAAAAAGAGGTTGAAATTGAGCCGCCCCGCCACAAGCCCGAAGGTGCCTCGTGAGCGGCGGTGAAAAAAAAATTACTATGCAGCTGCATTTTTGGGAAAAACTGGCGTCTGTCACAACATTTTGGAATTTTCTTGTCCGTTCGCGAAGGTTACGCCCGAGGGCAGGAAAAATATTCGATGACTAAGGTGGAGCGTTTAGCGATCCCTCGGAAAGATGCATAATATCGAAAAGCGATATATCTCGTTGGAAAGCGTACAACGAAACGTCCGTTAATCCTTTGACGTTTCCCGAGTCATGTTGCAGAGGAGCTCGCCGTGACCCTGTCGAGGCTTTTGTTCAGCATCCCGCGAGACCTGACGACGTCCCGTGGGAGAGGCTTAAAGAGTTGTGCCGTACGACGAGCAATCCTAAACGGCAAAGACCCACTCTCGCACCTTAAGCCCTCGTAAAGACCGTGGAACAGCTTTTTCCATTTTTTCCTCCCTTACAGATTTTTTTTTTTTTTTGGCACTGCTGGGTAACGTTATCCCCACGCGCAACCGAGACTTGACAAAAAACCACGAGGTTCAATAAAGTCGAATTTTACGATGACTCGTTAAAACGTCAAAGGGCCGAGGAAAAGCGAAGCTTCCGAACCCGATTTTTCCATGCCTTTCTTGACTAAACCCTCACCTCGATACGTTGAAAAAAAAAATCTTACAACTTGACGCGCAAAAAAAAATCGCAATTGGCCACATTGCGAAACCGTTAAACTTTCCGTGTTCATGAATACAAGTCAAATTTTATTTCTCCGAGATCTTGAGCTATCAAAACCTTTCAAAATATTCGAAATACCGTAAATATTTCCTTTTTTTAATATACGATTACTATTCAAATTTCATTGCAAAAAAAAAATGTTAGATTTTTTATCTTAGTATTGTATGTAACGCTAGCGTACCAAGTAATAAGTAAACATAAACGGTAGCTCGAGTAGTTACTAGAAATAGATTCCCGAGCCAGAGGGTTAAAAAATAATCAATGAAAATACGAGAAAACCTAAATACGGTAATTATAATAATTATAATAAATGTAATAATTGTAGTATAATTTTTCACATCCCAAGAGTTCCCACATAGCCTCGTCACACCATCGATGCAATTTCGGTGAAAAAAAAAAATATCTCGTTATATATATATTTTTTTTACAAATTAAAAAATAAATTATTTTGCAGTCGCGTTAGAGGTACGAAAGATCGTGCGGAGGGGTTCACGCGGACGCAGGAGCACCGGGGGTGCGTCTCAGGTTAGTGAAGTACATTCTTGTTTATTGGGGTTTCCGGCCGCTGCCGCCGCTCTCGAGGTCCGCGCGTTCGCCAATTACCATTTTTATTCGTTTACAATATTCCCTTTTATTCTCGGAATAACCCTTGCGATTCCTGGAAGGCGGAACCCATTACCTAGGAATGAGATTGAATTTCATTGTTTAGCCTCGGCGCTCGTAGCTCTGCAGCCCGGGCGTTCTTGTTGACTTCTCCACTGGCACTGGGTCAAACGAAATGGGATTATCCGCAATGAGATACCGGTTCCGAGAATTGGATTTTCGAAAATTCACTGTAATTATTGTTTAGCCTGTTTAGCGACAAAAATTTTTCTACCCTCTTTACCCGAGAGAGAGAGAGGGAGAAAATCGTGTTCTATACACACCTAATTTCGGATCGTCCAGGTTGCCTCGTAAAACATCTAGAGCAACAAAAACCTACCGATCTCTATTATTCGTCTCTCGCCGTTGAAATTTTCGACTTTTGTATTCCATATATATAATACGCTATATTCTTGCTCAAAAAAAAAAAAATTCTACACAATTTAACAAAACTCCCGCAATATTCGTGGAAACCTCTTTTGCCAGTTCGACCAAAAGTACCGAGCCTGGCTTGTTACTCGTCCGTTCGTTTTTACCTCTCGTTTTGCATATAAATTTTTTCGACCACTTTACGACACGCACCCAGTCGACAATAAAAAAGGTACACCGACTTTCGAGCTGCGGCCATTATTTCTAATAGCATTAACGCCGAATTGGGGTAAAAACCGGTCAATTTTTAATTTCCAAGGAATTGACTTCTTGCTTTCCTAGACTTTTTTCTTTACAATTCTCCCGGAGCCTTGAAAGCCGTAAAAACATTGTACAGTTTCATAAATTTTTGCTACGATTCTACGATTGTATCGAAGTTTCTTGGAACGGCTCGGCGGAATCGTCGCACCAGTTCATTACCTACACTGATATAAAATGTCAATGACTCAACAACAATTCGTTTACGGAAAGCCAAAAAAAAAAGAAAAAGAATATTAACATTTCAACTTTACCTTCAATTCTTTGCAGTTCATGCGAAACAATGAAATATCTTGCATATCGCTTTTTGGAGCCTCATTGAAAACTACGACGCTCTCGCAAGATAAGTTGCGTCCACAAAAAATGCAGCATTTTTTTTGCACATACAGAGCTGAGAAACTTAAGGTAGCTAAGTGTTTTTATACCATACAGAAGTACTTGCAATTTTCTCTTATTTTTCTCGAACTTATGCGAAATTAGCCCGAAGCGACGTAGCTACCCTTAACTGTCACATCTTATATCAATATTACAACACAGTATGGGTTATGAAAAATCAATAAATGTTCGATACGTATTGCTAATTTTACTATTTATATCGTAATAACCAGTATAAAAATATTTAGAACATGAAGATTGCTAAAATCTTACTATCGAATTTTTCTCCTTGTTATTAAGTTTTCGTAGCCAAATCTTAACCCAGCAAATTTTTTATGATAATCTTCTTCGACCCGCCGTTTAAGCTTCAAGGAAATACCAATCGAAATGGAGAATTTTCGCTGACAGATATATATATATATATATTCAGACCGGAAAAATAGCAAATGTTTGCCGATCTCTGGTGACGATTTCTGACGCCCGACTGGAGACGGTTTTTGTCAAGCGTCAAAGTAACATCTCGTCTCGAATGTAATTTCATCAGAGATGAGAGTGCGCTGGAGAGATACAAAAGCTCGGTCGGTTCTCCAAATCGGGGAAAAACAAACAGGCAAATATTATGCGCTCGGGGCTTGTCGCAATATTATCGTTTTGCTGGTGTGCGAAGGGTAAAACCGACCCCGGTGTATTATGAGCGCTCACACTATCTCAGCTCTCCGACGGGCTTCACAGACGTTGCCGAAGAGTTTAACGGGGTTTGCGGACTCATTGCAAACAGATAACGCCTTGCGAGTGGTTTACCGAAGTCGTTGTGTTTGGCTCGAGGCTTAAACGCGCGGGCACCCACGCGCTCGAGACTCTCGTCATCTTACCGGTAACATTACCGTCACGAAGCGATTATCTGACAGCGAAGTGGACGAAAAATTAAGGAAGAATTTTTTTTTATTTTCTATCGACAAATCAATTTCATATATTTATTTCTATATTTACCTTGATAAAATTCGAAAACTACAAATGTTAAATGTCTCTGACTCGGCACTATAAAAAAAATTGTAAATGTGATGTACCGGACTGGAAGTTTTTATAGAAATACTGGTACATTAAATTTAACGTTAATTAATTTAACGATTGTGATGAAAAATTAATATACCTTTTCGTTGAAATTAAAGTAAATTATTAAAAATAAAGTATTCCCAATGTTTTTAATGAACACTGAACATTAATTTTACATTAAATTTAATATACCAGTTTTTTCATAAAAACTTCCAGTACGGTACATTGAAATGCATACAAATTTTTTTTTACAATTTATTGGCCATGCTCGCAGAAGAAAAACCCTCAAAATTGTACATTTTTACATCGCCCCCCCGTAATGTGGGAAAAAATGAGTCTCAAGGAACCGTAAAAACAAACCGGGACTTTGTTTCTGTGGCGAAACACGATTAAAACAACGATCCGTCATTTCGGTATGTAAAACCGGGGGAAAATGCAAATGAATCCAAGACCAAGCTTCGCGGACGCTGAGGACAGCAGGAGGTTCGGTATTTGAAAAATGTTCAAGGTCCCACTTTGTTATGCGCCAAAGTTACACGCTCCAGAAACTCGGAGGAGGACCGATTCCGGCCTAACACACAAAACGATTCGATCTGTGTGTTCCTTCTCCCCCCCAAGGACGCTCGTCCATAAACATAGTGGAGCTGTTGGTTTACACACGCTTTACTCTTAACAGGCGTGAAAATCTGGAGCGGTACCGTTCGCATTGTCTTCCATTTTGTATTCCCAATGTCACCGCGCGATCTCCGTCCTCCCCCGCTTCCCCCTCCTTCGTTCGGCCTGATTTGTGAGCTGTGGAAAAAATGCCTTGTCCATCCAACTCACGAATGGAAAATACCACCGGTATCGCTGCGCGCGATGCAGCTCGGAATTCGAGGATGAAAACGGGCGAGGTCGAAGTTAAAAAAAAAATCACGCGCACAAGATCGGAACTGGAAATCCATCAGGTTCGTCAAGACCGATAAGGCCGCATTTGACTCTCACCAGAGCTAAAAATAATTTCCAAAAAAGCGCCAAAACTCCTTATACGTTAAATACAAAAAAAAATTAGCGTCTCGAAGTCTGGCATTTCTTAAATGAAAAACAGGAAATTGGACTCCGTCGGTTTTTTTTTTTTTATGCACGTAAAAGGATCGATCAAGAATCATCTTAGCGTCAATATTCAATTCTGTAAAATCAGCCTGGCGGATATTAACCCGTGTTTCCCCATACCGACAAGAGACGTCTGGGATCCGCTCACATAGCAATCGAGAAAGCCTCGAGCTTCGGCTGCTGTTCCTGTCGAACGGATATAATTCCGCCCGAGTGGATCAGCCGCTTCGCGGATATATCGGCGGGAGAGGGGGGGGGGGGGCGGGGGGGGGGGATGTATACACGCGGACACGTGCTGTCGGTGACGGGTTTATGACACTTCGAAGAGCCCGTCCTGACGTAATCCTCGGCGAACGAGAACGAGGAAGGCGCTTTGGATACAGAAGGGTAGGCTGCGTTATCGTGACAAGAACGAGGAAGATAAGCGAACCGTTTTACCGCCCGCCATTGCCGGGGGTAAATCGAAGGGGTTATCGATTATTGTATATCGAACGGATTACGCGACGAATTCCTCAACAACAGTCACTGAACGTACGTCGTCGCCGCTGTCAATAAATAATTATTTGCTCATCGCTTTCTCATAATGTTCGTTTATTCGCGAAGCTTCCTCTGTGAGGATGCATCGTAGAAAAAGCTTCCCGAATAAAGGAACGTTATGAGAAAGCGATATGGAAATTTCACTTTTCAACTTTTTTTAACGTCAACGTCGGGCCAGACTTTTATGCAAAAATGACTGTCCGATTCTAGTTCAGCGCAAAAAAAATCGTGCGAAAAAATTCATGGAATCGTGTGCTCCTAACTTATTTTTTCAGCCTCTCGATGTTTACTCATGAAATCCAAATAATATCACTTTATCTAACTTTTTGAACCCCGTCATATCCATAATCTTGTGTATTTTTTGCCGTAGCACATCATATGCAAAAGCAAAGAAATTAAGTGCTAATTTTCCGTGAAATACAAAAAATTTAACATGACATAAAATTAAAACCGTTCGATCGATTCTCACTAAATTCAATAGGGATCATCAGGCGGTCCAAACTCCATCTCTGTATCAACTTTTTTTGCCCCGATGGCTAAAAAATTGTAAGAGCTAGAATGCGCACAGATATTTTTGATGAAATAAAAAATCGCGTACAAAAAACAAACAACTGAACATTTTTAAATAAAACGTTGAAGAAACATTGACTACTAACCACACCTCCTGTGTGTGAAATTTCAGCTCGATTGGTCGAGGCATTCTCGAGTTATAGCAGTTATAGCAGTTTGAATTTTTCGCGCCTGAGTCACACACACATGCATAACATATATGCACACATACATTCGGACATTTTTTCTAAATATAATTTTTCGATGTTTCAAACATTCTGAATACGTTTTCATTAATATCGCGAATATTTTTTCTCCATAACAAATCCTCCTCTGTGAGGAAGCCAAAATATTTCAATAAATGTTTATAAAAAATATTGTCAAAGGTAGATTTGCAGCTGTTTGAAGAAAATTTTGTTCCGCATGAAAATTGACTAAAAGATGGTGTAGAGGCTCCGGTGGACAGTTAGGTCGAGGAGCCCTAGGATTGTTCCAAATATCGCTAAAATACGAGAGCATAAAGCCATAAACCGCATTTTAACATTTTTGCCGGTCCGTCCCCCACCCCAGTCCGATTCGGGTCGGACGATGGAGCATCGTTCGAACCGACGCTCCGGTCGAAAGCATGCAAATTTTTGGTGCTCTACCTTCGGCCTCCGTTTCCAGAACGAAAACGACTACGAGGTCATGTCGAGGTACGCATCCCACTGTGGAACCCACGGAAAATATATAATTCGAGCCTTCAATAGAGGCACGCACCGGTAAAACGGTTAACTTTCAACGTCATGGCCTTGCCGCCTGGCAGGAAAGTCAAGGGAGCGATCGACGCGGTCTGGAGAATCCAAAATTGTAAAAAAAAATGCCGCCAGGACGAAAACTTGTAATACATGCGAATAAAAATATGTTTTTTTTTACCTATTGAATATTCGACCAGTTAAATATTTTTATAAATATTTAACTCGTCGAACTAAATATTTTAATGCCTCAAAAATATTACATTGGAATAATTTTTTTAAAATTATACCCAGAAAAACATTTATTTGACGGCCAGCGTTTATTTAGATTAAGTAAAATATTTATTTGGTTTAAATAAATTTTTATATAAATCAAATAAATATTTTACTTAAACCAAATAAACGGTGGCCGTCAAATACTTTTTTCTGGTTGTATTAAACTAACCAATCTTTCAGCTGTATGAACAAAATATTTGCTCGGACGTCCCTGCCTGAGTGTTCAGTTCACTCAACCGTATTTTCATCTAAGTGTTGACCAGGAAACTGTTCCTCATTTTGATTGTATCTATTAAGCTAAATAGGATTTTTTTATCACGGGAACATATAAAGAAAAAAAAACTCGAAAAAATATTTCTGCCGATCTTTGTCTCTAACTTCATTTTCGCAAAAGCGAATGATCGAACAGGAGATCAAGCGGGACAAAGGAGTTTTGCGATGTCGCGCAGACACGACTATATCTGGTCTACAGCTTTATGAACAAAAAGCTCCGCGTGTCATGTGTGTCAGCGATGAGGAGTGAGCGAAAAAAAAAAGAACCTGGCGAAAGAGAAAACCGCCAATGGGTGGGCGAGTAACGCGAGCCAAGCTTTTCCGCGGTAACATTATGCGCTTTATGATCACCACAGCGCAAAAGACGAGGCACTCGAGGACCGTCAACGAAATATAATACTCGTTACGACATCGTAAAAGAACCTTTTAACGCGCGCTCGCGCGGTCCACGTACGTTCGAATCCCCGGGATCCGGCGACGACGTCGACGTCGTCGTCGTCGGTTTCCTCGTCATCGTCCTGAGTGAGGTAAGAGAGTGAGATCCTGCCACGATGGAAAAACACGCCGGATGGATGTTTTATGCCGGGACTCCGCCGATGGCGTAAATTTTTATTTTTCTCACACGACGTTACCCTCTTCCTCGTTATTGCCTTCATCATAGCCTCATTCCTCTCGCCATTGCGAACTCGCTGTGTGCTCGCGGTAAAGAACAACGAGGCGCAGCCTCTCGAAAAATCTTTTTTGCCGATCCTGAGATGCACCCAAAAACAGACTACCTGTTGGTCTTAGCACACGATTTCAGGTACCTATCACACCCAGAAAAATAATGTATTCGACGGCCACCGTTTATTTGATTTAAATAAATATTTATTTGATTTAAATAAATATTTATTTGATTTAAATAAATATTTATTTGATTTAAATAAATATTTATTTGATTTAAATAAATATTTATTTGATTTAAATAAATATTTATTTCATTTAAATAAATATTTATTTCATTTAAATAAATATTTATTTCATTTAAATAAATATTTATTTCATTTAAATAAATATTTATTTCATTTAAATAAATATTTATTTCATTTAAATAAATATTTATTTCATTTAAATAAATATTTATTTCATTTAAATAAATATTTATTTCATTTAAGTAACTATTTACGTAATAAAAATAAATATTTATTTTAAACAAATAAATATTTTACTTACACCAAATAAACGATGGCCGTCAAATTAATTATTTTTCTCTGTGCAATTACACGTTTTGGTGGAATATTGACCCTACCCTACCAGGAACTGCCGTTTCACCGGTTATTCATTTACACGATTTCTTATAAATGTTACAACAATTGAACAAGAAATTATCTTTTTTTGACTATGGCTCTTGTTAGTCAGGGTCTGGCGTTTCGTTTTCAACACAGTTGAGCTCAAAAACACTTTTTTTAGAGTTATAGAGCAATGAGCACGGGAGTCTCATGGATTATATGCCACAATGAAAGACACCAACAATAGACACCAAAATAATCGAAAATACCCAAAATACAAAATACCAAATACCATATGTATTTCAAATAAAAAATACTTTTTGTTCTTCGCATACCTTGATAAGTACTTAATTTAAGTACTTTTTAAGTGCCTCTTAAAAATCAATACGGCCGGACGGGACGGATGGATGGGATTGGTATTCATCCATTAGCATCCACAATCGTATAGCCCTAATATGGCGAAGACGCAAAAGTATTTTGCATTTTGTACTTAAAGGGCCCGAAAAGTACTTAAAATACCAGAAAAGTATTTGAATACTTAAAATACGCATTTAAAACACCCGAAATACATCAAGTATTTAGAATAATACTCAGCTCTGATAATAACAATAGTAATTATCATTATTATGGCGCCTTTAGTTATCATTGGACTTAATCGTTTTTATTTTTTAGTGTCCTTACTCATGAGTCGAAATATAGCGTTTCTTAATGCAGTCCAGACACAGCATAAGAGAAGCGGTTGGTAGGCATGGCGGTTGAGCGGTTCCTTCGGGCGGAAAATCTCTCGTCAAAATAATATTTGTCCGCTGGTTCTGATCCCTTTCGCTCGGGGCTTTGTCGCGATCCATGGAGAAACTGCCTTCGAATATACATCGCCGACAGTGGTACACCGAGAGCCGGGAGGAGGACACGAGAGTTACGGAAACGCGCGGTTATGATTGTCATGTTTTGTCAACTCG
Organism: Exephanes ischioxanthus; assembly: GCA_958510785.1. Classification (NCBI taxonomy): domain Eukaryota; kingdom Metazoa; phylum Arthropoda; class Insecta; order Hymenoptera; family Ichneumonidae; genus Exephanes; species Exephanes ischioxanthus. The sequence continues at coordinate 8,564,031 of OY294025.1, forward strand.
CTCTCGCCTAACCGACAAAAGACTCGGACGAGCTGTTCTGTAGCCGGCTATGCTCACTCGACTCACGGAGGAATCCTCGTCGGGGCCTTGCGGTCTTACCTCGCCGCGTCTCGTCGGGACAAAAGTCTCTTGCCGGAAGTTTTGTCGCTTTTGGCATTCGATACGTCAGTCTCATCCAAACTCGATCCTGTTTACTCGTCCTTCACGCTCACGATTATTATAGATTTTTTTATTTTTATTCCTGCAAAAGTAAACAGCGATCTGTAGGATTCCCCGTTGTGCGCTACCGAGAATATCCGGTAAGCCGCCCTGGGCGGAACGGCGCAACACTTGCCGCTGTATTTTACCTGCTAGTGGCTGCGCTTTCTTGAAAAAATGAAATAAAAAAAAAAACATCGATCGAGATATATTTTTGTTAAAAAAAAACAGCTTGATCCGATTTAAGTGAAACTGAAGTAAGATATTGGAATTAATGTACTCTTATAGTAAAATGAAAGTAAACTATTAAAAGTAAAGTTTTCCTAATAGTAACTTGCGATACAAGTGCGATAAAGCTAACTTTATACGCACGCAGTGAAGTGAGCCGAAGGCGAGTGTTGCGAGTGTTGCGTGTGGTACGAGTGCGGCGAGTGCGACTTACTTCACAGTCCGCGTATGATGTTCGCTACACGGCACTAGGATCGCATAATATTTTAGGGGAGAGCAGGGCAAAATGGGCCAGTGGGGCAAAACGGGATAATGGGACAAAACGCAATTTTCCAATCATTTTTGGATTGCGGCGATGATGTTAAGTGTGGCGAAACGGTGTTGAAAATCCGGATGCATCGTTGGGACAAAATGGGGCATCCAAAAATTATTGGAAAACCGAGTTTTGCCCCCGCTGTCCCGTTTTGCCCCACCGTCCCATTTTGCCCCGCTCCCCCCTATGCAACGAATGCAGAAGAAGTGTACTCCGTGCCTGCTGATTGTGGCGCTACACAGCCGGCGTGCATAAAGTACGAGCAGCGTGCGATAAATTCCAAAAATCGCACGCAAATGTCAATCGCACGCGAAGGAGTCGATCTGCGCATGCACCGGGTATTTGTAGTACACTTGGCTGTAAAGCGCCACTTACGCCACTCTCGGCAGGCACGAAAAGTAGCACTTTTCATGCATGAGTTGCATAAAGTTTTTAATGTACTGTACACTAATTTTTTCATACATTGTAGATGACTTTTAATATACCAGTTTATGTATAAAAACTTCCAGCACCAGTACATTAAAGTTCATACGATTTTTCTTTTACGGTGAGAGTTTGAACGCAGTTTTTGTTAGTCGCCCATTTTGCCCCGGGACCAAATTTGCCCCGGGACCCATTTTGCCCCGCACTCCCCCTGCATTTCTTCATGTTTGACCTTCTTCGTGTAATTGTCGCTCACATTCTCGACGGTTCAATCTCACGCTCGATTCGCCTCGTCCTCGTGGTCTGGAGCTTCGGATCACATTGGGTTTTGGCGCACATTTGGGGGGGTTGTTTCACCCTCGCGCGATACTGCTGATTGATCGAGCTCGTATCGGGTCCAAAAGGGGAACATTGCGAGTTGCTGAGGGGGCTGTAACGCTGCGACTGACGCAATTGCATCGAGAAAATCGGCCTCCCGCGTTGTTACGTGTCGTCCAGGAAGATGTACGCTCGTACGACTCGCAGCTTTCGCGCAGGCTGCATCCAGACCGAGAGCGACGAAAGACCATTAAGATACCGACTTAATTCCGGCTCACAGACGCTCGCGCAATTGTAAGCTCGAGCAGACCTCGCCGGACTCTCACCCCTGACGAAGGGTGAGAACACAACCGGCCGGAGAACAATACACGCGGATCAAACTCAACGAAATTTTATTGTTACCATTAACTGCGGACGACGCACGCAACCGGATAATTCGGACGCACACAGCCTCCGAAAACGGACCTCGGAAGGGAAACATTTTGGACAGTTGTTCGAAGATCGTTCAGCGCAAAGTACAATTACCTCGTAGACATTTTAGATTGTTACATCAGGCTACGATAAGGCACGCCAGGCCCGCAATGTAACTCTTAAAGATCTCGACTCCGTGATGATTTTTTTAAAAATAGAGTAATTCTTTTTTTTATGTAACTCATGCATGAAAAGCGCTACTTTTCCTGCTTGCCGAGAATGGCGTAAGTGACGCTTTACAGCCAACTGTACTATAAATACCCGGCGCATGCACACATCGGGCCGATTCGTTTACGCACGCGTCTCGTATTTTACGCACGCTTCTCGTACGTTACGCACGCTTCTCGTACTTTACGCACGCTTCTCGTACTTTACGCACGCTTCTCGTACTTTACGCACGCTTCTCGTATTTTACGCACGCTTCTCGTACTTTACGCACGCTTCTCGTACGTTACGCACGCTTCTCGTACTTCACGCACGCTTCTCGTACTTTACGCACGCTTCTCGAACTTTTCGCACGCTGGCTATACAGCGCCCGAATCAGCAGGTACGGAGTAGCACTTATCCTGTATTCGTTACAGAAAAGATTGTGCGATACTAGTGCGGTGTAACGAACATCATACGTGGACTGTGAAGTAAGTCGCACGAGCTGCCCGAGTGCTCGCTGTGGCACAAGTGCGGCGATTCCGGCGCGTCCGCGTATGACGGACGGTGACATTCGTCCATCGACGCTCCGAAATTGCTAAACACCCCCACTCACCATCCCCCATCGGCATCGACATAAAATGACCTGAATCGGGGCGATCATTATTTTTTTTTTGGTTTTCCGATCATGAAGAGCTCTCAATTTTATTTTCGCGGCTTCGATCATGAGAAAAAAATCACCCGGCGATCATTACTTCTCCAGCACCCTCCCAACGGAACGGCGGGCTATTGGTGGTCGCCTCCTGCGACGTTGATCCACGCGACGAAGTTGACCGATTCCCTGCAGTGTTTGGCAGCAAAGATCACTTCCCTAACAGTCAATTTCACCCCGCGTTATAGTTCCAGAGACATCCAGCTGGCGAAGCGAGGTCCGTCGGACGTCGACGCGGCGAGCGATGTGTCACTGCAACCTCTGCCGCTATCCACAAGAGATTGCCACGAACCGGCAATCATCGGGGAGAGAGGTGAGTGCCGGGGGGCGGGGGGGGGGGGGGGGGGCGCGATCGCGTGACTATGATAAATCTGCGATAGAAGCCGGAAAATTTATTGCGTTTGCGACTGGCGCGAATGCGATTCGGCAGCGGGACGACGATTTGGTCCCCGTGGTAGTGACCATGTACCACTGGAGCGGGGGGGGGGGGGGGGGGAGGGGGAGTCGAGGGGGTGAATATAGTCGCGGGTTCCTCGAAGGGTGCCCAAAGGGCGTCCCGACGACTCTTCGGACCAATCCCTCGACGGGGACTCCCGCCCGTTACTGACGATAAAAACTATCCGTACGAAACATTATAGTGGGTGTTGGGGGAGATCGAGGAAAAAATGGGGAAATGGCCGCAGCGTACGTGGAGCTGCATATGAAACTGCGCGTTGGTACGTTTTTCCGCCCGTTTTCCTCCGCGTCCCGTGACGAAATCAAATTCGTGACAACTGTATCAAGGCTACATGACGGAGCAAGGTAGGCGGAAGCCTCACGCACGCATGCCGTTCGAGAGCCATTAGGAGAATCGCCATTGATCGAATGGCCCGAAGAAATAATCGGGTTTATTATCGTTCGCGGGTCTGTGTTGCGAGCAATTAGAAATCACTTCCATTCGGAGCTTGGATCGGTGGAAGGCGTTTTACGCCATGCGGGAATGACGATTGGTAGGCGCACTGAGAAAAATATATGGTTGGATTAGGTGAGAGCGGGGCAAAATGGGACAGTGGGGCAAAACTCAATTTTCCAATAATTTTTGGATGCCCCATTTTGTCCCAACGATACATCCGGATTTTCAACCCCGTTTTGCCCCACGGGCGACCATTGCCACCATCCAAAAGTTATTGGAAAGTTGCATTTTGTTTCATAATCCCGTTTTGCCCCGCTGTGCCATTTTGCCCCGCTCTCCCCTAAGCAAATGCGCGGTGACATACGTTCAAAGGTGTGTTTCGTTGGTACAACAAATATGTTTGTTTCGATCGACAAATTTTGAATAAATTGAAGCAAATAATCGTTCAACGAAACAATGCTTTATTTGTACCAAACAAATAACAGCTTTCAACGTATATCACCGCGAATTTTGGTTAATCCAAACAATTTTTTTCCGCAGTGCGCGATGACCGATAATGGTTTCCGAGTTCTTTGGTTTTGGAGCCAAAAATCTGTCATAGCGGGTTGTCGCGGCTTGTAGCTCCGTTCTTACTTTTCTTCCTCTTCCGACCGGAGATTGAGATTTTCAAACCTGAAGAGACGTACTTCCCACATGACGTCACTTCCGGTTGGGAAATGAAATTCCCAAACCGGACGTGACGTATTTCCGGTATGATGTGTCCACTTCCGGTCGAAAAAAAAATGAAATTTTCGATTCGGCAGTACTCTGTATCTTTGAGAAAACATTGCATTCTCGGCCTCAAGTTGGTGCGAATTTGAGTAGAAGACCGAGTCACGTGTCGCAGCAGTAACTCACGTCAGGTTTGTCGAGACCGCCTGCAGCTTCGTCAAACCGACGCCCCCATGTACCAGCAGATTTCGGCAGAATCGTCTTGTCCTGCTCTCGCAATAATTCGTCCCCGAGCCAACGCAATCGCCTGCAATTTCCGTCTCTCGGCGCCGCATTAGTTGTCTTTGATCGTAGGATCTTCCAGAGTGAGCGTCGGATCTTCGTGTCTTTTTTTTTCTTCTTATAACAGAGTTACATTCCCCGTCGCCTCGAGGAGCCCCTCTTATCTAAGTTTTTTTTTTTTTTTTTTTTTTTTTTTCTTACCACACCCCATCCGTCTCCCTCGGTCTTCCACCTCGAAGTTTAGTTCCTGCTGTATCTCCGAGATTCCTCCCTGTCTCGCTCGTCTCCGCTGGTAGCTCCGTACCCTCCGTACAACTTGAGCACACATCGCCGCTGGTGTTTGGCGATACCTGCGGCCGCCACGGCGACGGGACTCTACACGCGTCTCCTCATCGCTTGGAGATTATGTATATAGAGGAGCAGCGGAAGAAAAACTACGAAACGACGTTAGTTTATTACACCGGAGGCCAGGTAGTTGTGGACACGAGGCCCGCCTGGCTTAGGCCCCTCGTCTCTCGCTGCTCAGATAAGAACTATCCGGGACGCTCGCGGGGCTCGCAAAATAATCGCGTCTCGTGTTTCTTCCACTTCTTTTCTTCTTCTTCTTCCTATTATGGCCTTCATTCTTTCCGGTTTCTTTCGGTTCTCGGACGATTATAGCGCGTACTTTTACTACCGCTATCGCATCCTTCACTATTTCTCTCGCGTCTCTCGAACGAGCTGTACGCCTCGCTGAGAACCGAATCCACGATCGCGAGGGGAGACCCGCTTAATCTTACAAATCCGGCTTTTTCTTCGGGGCTAAAAAACTAGCATCTGACTGTGTGTACTTGGCTCGAACTCTGAAGGGAAAATGTCGGCGAAATAGGCTTTCATCGTTTCATAGACTTTTCGAGAGACGTCTTCGAGGAAGATCGAGTTCAGTATTTTTTTTTTTTTTAATTCTGCCGATCTCGTATCGACGAAACGGAGAATGATGAAAAATCATTGTTTTTTCCGTTCTTTTCCAATGAGTTTGGTGCACTTGCTTCTTTCTACCGAATGCTCCGTTTGCCGCTGAGACAAGCAAATTGAATTAATATAATATCGTCTCTCTGTCTTATTGCACAAAAAAAAAAAAAAAATTATTTTAACGGCCACCCTTCATTTGGTTTAAGTAAAATATTTATATGATTAAAATAAATATTTATTTAAATTAAGTAAATAGTTATTTAAATGAAATATATATTTTTTAAAAAAATGAAATATATATTTATTTAAATCAAATAAATATTTTTCTTAAAGCAAATAAACGGTGGCCGTCAAATAAGTTTTTTCCTGGGTGTGAATTACACGATTTTCATTGTACGATAAAAGGAAAAATGTTGTTGTCTCAACAAAATTCGTTCAATCGTTGTATTCGAGCCTAATATCGTCGAAGCAAATGGGTAAATACCGTTGCGTTTTCCGGACGCAAGAATGAAAATTTATACGGAAAAAAAGGTAGTGTAATTCAATCCCATTTTCCGAGACAATAATAAGCGAGCCAATGCTCCCATTATACGCGGGGGAATGGCATAGGGCAGGCGCGGACATTGACTAACGGGATCCGGTGAGGCAGAGCGCTCGTTCAGCGGCAGATGCTACCGCGGCGAGGCGCGTTAAAAAAGAAAAGGTAAAACATCGCGAGGAAGAGTGAAACGGGGAACACACGGAGGGAAAGAGAGAAAAAAAGGAAGGGAAACAAAAACGGGGCGCGTGCCGGCAACGAACAACCGAAAATACTCGAACGCCCCCGTGAAGAGCGACCACGCCCGCTATAAAGTCCCCCGGGCTCGTTCGTTTACTCACTCGCGCGTTTTCACCTCTCTGCTTTGCCGGGCGCATCGCATTCCCGAAAGGTTTTCGTCCCTAATCTCCCCCTTTCCAACCCAACGACCGCCCGGTTTCTCTCTCCTCGTTTTCCTCTTTTTTTTTTTTTTTTTTTTACGTAACGAGTAAACGCCGCCGGCGCTCTCACGGCTAATTCCAATAATTAGTGGACTCAACCAGTCCGCCAGGTCGCCGCGATTAGCCCCGCGCCTAATGGAAATACCGGACTACCGCCTACCGAGTAAATAATGACGAAAGAAGAGCCTGTCGATTGCTGTTAGAATCTACGATGTCCTAGGAGAGTGAAATTTGTCCATTGTCACGGGAAAATAAAGGCACTCTCGTCCCCTATCGTCACTGCCGACCGCTGATTCGACTATCAATCGACCGTATATGCACTGAAAAAAAAAAAATTTGCCTGCGGGCTGCCAAAGATAAAAATTCTTATTTCAATTCTGGTTTCAATTCTTATAATTCCATATGATATTGAAACAACGCCGGCAAGACTACCAATGTGGCATGTTATCGTTTCGATCCCGTATGCGTCTGTAAGAATTGAGAGCATTAGTTTCGTGGAAATTAATTGGCGCAGAACAATACAGTGTAATCGTCAAATGAAATGTCTTCGAGCTCTGTCAGCCGAACCCGAGTAGAAATATTCGAGCGTTACATCGGGCCCTGATGGGGTCCTGATAAGGCCTTAGTGGAGACCGGGGCAAAATGGCACAGCGGGGCAAAACGGTACTGTGAGAGCAAAACTCAATTCTCCAATAATTTTTGGATGCCCAATTTTGTCCTAACGACACATGCGGATTTTTAAACCCGTTTTGCCCCACGTACCACCATCGCCACCATTTCAAAGTTATTGGAGAATTGCGTTTTGTCTCATTAGACCGTTTTGCCCCGGTGTGCCATTTTGCCCCGCTCTCCCCTATGAGGCCCTTATCAGGCCTTCTCAGGACCTTGTCGGGGCCCGATGTGACGCGTGAAAATTTCTACTCGGGAAGATCCCGGCCTCGGCAGGTGGGGGCTTTCGCGGTTATAATTATTTCCCTAAAGAAATAATAGAAATAGAAAAAGGCCTGTCTCATCATGAATTGGCCTCTCGAGCTAGATTCGTTATTAAATATATTAGGTTAATAAAAATGGAAAATTATTTCCTTCGATGAGAATTATCAATTATTCAGTTCCGGCAGCTCGGCAGAAATTTCAGAGAATTCCATCGAGCCTGATAAGCCCCTTAGAAAGCCTTCATCAAACGCCTCCTTAGTAGGAATTTGGCGGCGTTCCAGGTAATATGTGAAGCTCCTAATTTTTTACAAGGGTTATCAAGCCTTTCCGCGGACCTCCAAATCCAGAAACCAAATCCAAACTCATCCAAATTCAAACTACTAATCCACACATCAATGACTACCTGCCATCTACCTATCGGTTTGCGGTACCTCCAATGATGTGATAATATCCTTAAAAAAAAAAAAAAAAAAAAAAAAAAAACTTGTCACCGATGATTCACACGTTTTCCTTCGTGAGAATGACAAAAGCCCGTCGTAACGAGCACCTCGACACCGGGAAATCCCGGACCGGAGTGGAGTCACGTGAGCTATCTCTGCTGTTTCGGCTTCCCCGCTGCTGCTGTTGCGCTCGTAAGAAGCATCCTGCGCGTCCCTCGAGCACGATCGCACACCGACGACAGGCAGTAAGAAGCGTGCAGTGAGACACAAGCTCGGAGGAGAGTCGGAAGAATGCACGCGTGCCCCGTAAAAAGACAGCGTGCAAGAGCGCTGGCACATTGTCTCCCCCGATTGTCCCGTCGTCGAAGTGTCTCTTTCTTACACGTGTCACCAACATCCCTCGCCGGCTGCGGGCGGGGCATGGGTTTACATATTTTTAACCAGCGTTTTTTCTCGCCGCACTTGCCCGAGCCGAACGGCACGAACGAATCGACGATAGGGGAGGAAAATTTTTAACTAGGGGGTCGCGAGAGTTACCCCGTCGAAGAGAGGCTTCGCTGCTCTCGTGATCTCTTTCTCTCTCCCTTCCAAAAAAGTGGATATTTTCGGCGGGCGCGGTAAAAAAAAAAAGAAAAAAAAAAAGCGGATTCGTTACGGACTCGGGGGATTTCTCCCGTCCAGGCGCGCGCCCGGCGCGCGCGCGCGGAATATAATACCGGATGAGGAAAAGGAATGAGATAGAGGAAAAAGCGAGTTTTTTTTTTTTCGAGAGCAAAACACATCGAAAGTCGAGAAGGGTGGCCGACTGTGCATCTGCGTACAGAAACTCGTCGAGCGAGATGGGAGCTAACTGTACAGTGAAAGCTTGGAGCACGCGTCTGTGTGGTTTTTTTTTTTTTTTTTTTTTTTTCTAAGCCGACTTTTTTTTTTTACTGAAAACTGTAAGTTCGTAATAGCAGAACGAAGAGCGACTACCGGCGGTTTTTACGATTTTCGTCTGATGTTACAAGGGGTAAAGATAAAGGGGGTTGTGAAAGATTCTTTGACGAAAATTTGAGGATAACAATGGATGCGCTCTGATTTACAGCTTCACGCTTTCGTTTTTAATCCTTTATTTTGCTCGACTTTGTCAGCCGCAGCCGGGATGGCCGTTGCCAGCTAAATAGTAATGTGCCTGCCTATCCGGTTGAACAAAATCAGGGGTATAGAGCGCAATTATCAGTGGATCAAAAGCAATGGCGGTTTGAATTTTCGGTTAAATGACTCGATTTACCTTAAAAGGCGATAACGAATTGAGCCGAACGAAAGTCATTTTTTTTTTCATATTGGAATAGACAATAGACTGTTGTGTCCAACTGGACTATGAAACCCAAATAACAGCTCAAGCACGACTCAAAACTATCTTCTGAGAACACGGAAATGCACAAACTCATTCTGACGGTCCTAGCTTTCGAGTATTCGGATTTTCGAATGACGATCAGAATTGACCTCTTTTTTGCGGAAAACCATTTTATACCTTGTACGGCGTCGAACTCAATAAAATTTTTATTAAAAACTGGATTCGTTCGTTATGTAATACTCCGATGTGAACAGCTCCATACCGACGGTCTGCCGCATATAAAAAATTTAGAAATACAAAGGTTAGTTTTTTGAAGAAAAAAAAAAAACATCCATTGTGATATTACGTATGTGCTAAATATATTAAATCCATGAGAATTTTTTAAAACATAAAATAGATGTTGGTAAAGAGTCTAATTCAAAGTTTACAAAATCCTGCTCAATCATTGTCGAAAATACCGTTTGGTCTATTCGTATGTGGGTTCGGAGGTTTTTGATGTTATAACGTGCGAATAGGTAAACGTGCAAATTTTACTGATTACAACGAAAAATTAAATAATATTAAGGAAACATTTTCATGCATGGCAATTAACGGTGGACTCAATTTTCGTTCAAGTTTTGACCTTATGCGGCGATAGTGAATCGTGCCGAGGTGAAACCATCTTTCGCATTCATATATACACGTGCGGCTCACCGTTCTATGAAATATTCATCGAGGTTTAACTCCTATTTAAAACTATCTTTTCGGGTATGCGGAAGCGCAAGATATCCTTAACAATATATTGCGACTCGACATATCGTTCCGCTCGACCAGCGATAAAATAAATATACGTGAACTATGTGACATGAATTTCAACGAAGAACTTCGCGGCTACCAAGCTGCACACCGTGTCAAACAAACTTCCATTTAAATCTCGATATTTTCATATATTCATCTTGAATCTTCCATTTACGAAGGACTCAAAAATCAAACTGCTCGTTATTATAATTAAAAAAAAAAAATGTTAAAGAATAATAACAAAAAACATAATAATTGGGGATTTTTTGTCGTGCCGACAAAAAATCGGAAAGCAAATGGCGTTTGACGATGAGACAGAGACGCACTAGGAAAAGTGAAATAATAACAAATAAACCTTGTTACGTGATGTGCAACTGTAAAGTTATTATTCTGAAATTAAGCATCAACTTTCCATTGGTCGCCGAATAGAATCACAGCTATTAAGGTGCGTTGAGAAAAGGTTTTTTTTAAATACTTTGCCCCCTCAACCGATAGTTAACAATCTGTAACTTTTGAACTTATATTCAAATTGACGATAAAATTTTTTATTCAATTTTAAAAATTTCGATCAATTTGACTTGAAGTTCAAAATTTGGACAAAATTTGACTTGAGGTTCAAAATTTGGATAAAATTTTACGTGAAGTTTAAGATTTGCGCAAAATTCGACGTGAAGTTGAAAATTTGTTCAATATTTGACTTGACGTTCAAAATTTTGGCAAAATTCGACGTGAAGTTCAAAATTTTGATAAAATTTGACCTGAAGTTCGATATTTCAACGAAATTTCGCTCGGAGCTCGATATTGTTAAAAATGTTACTACTAAATTTGACATTTCAAAATAGACCTATCGTCGCATTGCATTTTATACACAACCTCAGAGTATATATAATAGGCGCATATAAAAGAGCACATCGAAACATCGATTCTATATCGCCGTCTATATTGCCCTTAAAGGTGACTTCGTTACCGCCGAAGTGGCCGGACTAACGCGAACCGGCGTCAGAATTTAACGATCGAACATTAACGCCTCGATGTGAGGGAGGAAGCAGCAGAATGGCATATACACTCCTGTACGGTAGGTTAAAGTACAGTTAGGTAAGGTACTCGACATCATTGATCCGGGTGCCATTCTCGTAACGCGAGCCGTTCGTCCACGTTATTCGAATAGCCAATCCAGAATCGCCGTACGAAGATCGCAGAGAAAAAAGAAACAAAAAAAAAAAAAAAGTATCCCTTGTCGATCGAGTTTATGTACCATAAAATGGGAATTACTGTACAGCGGCTACGCCATAAGGCACTGCCGAACTCCCAATGCTCGAGCGTGCAACAGAATCATCGGCCACTCTCGTCGATTTTCTACTTTCCCGATCTAACGCGTCGAAGCCATACATTTGATTCCTATTTTTAATCGACATTACTCGCTCGCTTCGTTCACTTAATTTTACCGTTGCGAATGAGAGTCCAGTGCTTGATGATGCAAAAATTGCTTGGTCTGTAAAATTGTCTTTTGCTTCTTGCAGACTGAAAAAGTCGACCGAGAAAATCACCGACGTACGATGAGGCTCGCGCGATTTGCTGGGGCAAAAAAAACGTCCCCGCCGCCCATTCCCGTAACGCGAAGGGTTGAGAGCGATCCCGGTGCGCCAGTTTCAGAAGAGATTAATTTTCAAGCCCCAATAGCCCGACGAACGGATTGAATGCGCGTATACGAAAGCGTTTGTACCCCTTTTGTGTCGAGACAGGCAGTCCTCATTCGAGCCAATCAAGTCTCCTCGATTGACGCCCGAATGCTTGTGTTGTGACAGGAGGGCGAATTAAGAGGCGCCGGGGCGGCTCTCTTTCACTACTCGTCGAAAGGGTGAAATGATGAATCAAGCTTTCGGGTACCAGCCCGTCTCGCAATCCCTTCCCCGTCGTGGGATAGGGTTGCGCAAGGGTTGAACCACACGGAACATCGAACTATGGCGGGGTGTCGATTACAAAATGGCCTCACCTGCTTCCTTTACTCTTAACAACATTTTTTTGTATTTTTCATTAACCTTAACATTTTTGCATTTTTCATTAATCTTAACATTTTTGCATTTGTCTTCCACATCACTTGTCGAAAGAAAACTCATTTTCGATCATTCTTTCAATGAAAAAAAGACTATTTCGCATTTTTAAAAATCAAGTACTGTTCATTGAAAATAGTTTTCTAAGTTCAAAAGTTGCCAAAAATTGGTCCAAACTGTTTTTTTTTTTTGTACAATGACAGGGACAGTACGGTAAAATTCAATTGTAAATTCAACGTACTGGTACTTTAAATTTGTTTACATTGCATAAATGAATTAAACATTAATCTACTTTCTGTAAAATAAAAATACCAGATATTTGAATTACAAATCTGTTGTGTGAAATAAAAAAAAAAGTATTAAAAATAAAAATTCTACTGCAACATTACATGTACGCAGAGTACATGTATTCGAAATTTGAGAAACAATTTATGTAAAAAAACCCTTCAATGCCATTAATTAATTTTCGAACTAATATTTTTTACAATAAATTTTTTGTTGTTCTTTTTTTTTTAAACAATAATTTATCTCGATGAATCTTTGTCGAACAAGCGAGAAGCGTAGGACAAAGTGAATTCGCGATATTTTCGATGGTTTTTTCGACAGAAAAATCATCGAGTTCCGACGATTGTTGGCGTAAAAACGTCTCTACCGGCATTCCTAACAGGTTATTTCCGTTTTCAATGTGGAGAAACGGTATATAGCTTTCCGCCGGTTGCTTCCGTCGATAAATCTCACGCGAGGGACGCCGAAATCCTTGGCCTCGTGCCCACGTGAGCACACTGCACCTCGCTCATATAGTTATATAGTTATGTCATACGGTGTAGCCGTGACGATATACATATTTCGCGACACGAATATTCCTTCCGGGCTCGTAACTTCCTTCCTGTCGTGCCTCGAGGGTTCTTCCTCACTTCCATATCTCTCCCTCACTATCCCCGTTACTTGAGGCAACGTTATATACGTCGGTGTGCACCGGACGGGCCTCCGGGTGGGCCGCATCGAGAATAAATTTCTATCCACCTTCTCTTCGTCGGGAAGCGAGAGAAAAGAAACGACGTTTTAGTGAAAACAAAGAAAAATCTTCTCGGCAAGAGCGATAATTCAAAGGCAACGCGTGCGCTCGAACCCTCGAACGGCTGACAATGTCGAGAGGAAAGAAAAGGTGCGAACCTGGCTGCCTAATGAATCCCGCGTCCTGCTTAAAATGCTCGCCGTCGAGTCACTCGAGGAGCACACTAGCTAGGGTGATCTACGAGTCTACCGACCTTCGTTCGGCAACGGCATAGCCAAGTGTCCATGGAAGACCACCGGTGTATCTTCCAGCGGCAGGAATATTATCGAGATCCTGAATAATGCACTTTGTATGATATAAATGTATCGTCGGATCGTCGGATCGTCGGATCGTCGGATCGTCGGATCGTCGGATCGTCGGATCGTCGGATCGTCGGATCGTCGGATCGTCGGATCGTCGGATCGTCGGATCGTCGGATCGTCGGATCGTCGGATCGTCGGATCGTCGGATCGTCGGATCGTCGGATCGTCGGATCGTCGGATCGTCGGATCGTCGGATCGTCGGATCGTCGGATCGTCGGATCGTCGGATCGTCGAATCGTCGAATCGTCGAATCGTGAAGCGGCAATTGCTTCTTCTCGTTAATTTCGAACCGTGTATCACTCGACCGTATGTCACAAATGAGTTTTCAAATATAGTAAGCCTTTGCTTCTCAGTTCTATCCGCGAACCATACCGTATCCCTACTTCATGATATCTTTACGCATTGATCTTTTTTTTCATTTCTTTCTCCACTACACGCTATGCTTTCTCACTATTGTACACAAGTGTAAAAATTGCATGTCCAGCAAATTCAAATAAACAAAAAATAAAATAAAAAAAATAATAATCTAGCTCCGAATATCGTTACATACCCTCAACCCCCGATAAGGATTATAGCCCCGAAAAAAAAAAAGTGCTAAACGCCAGCCCCAGCATAAATCATATTTAACCTCAGCATCGCTCGAGACCCAAGACTCTGCTATTGTGCGAAAGTTATTCCAGAATCGTGTTTAATCTGTTGAGCAGTCGTCGTTCACGGATACACCGGGAGCATGGAGTTGATCTCGCTCCCATGGCTCGATACGGCTGCTCTCGCCAGGGAGATCATTACTCACGATGGCCGCTGCCGACCGGACAGCCGGCCATCGTCCCGTTGGGTTCTGCCTTGCTCCTTCTCTCCCCCTTCACTTTTCTACCCGCAGCAACCGAGCATACACGCAACGCAGAAGAGGGGGTTGCGCGACAATAATGCCGCGGGAGCGTCGCGACGTTCCAACCCCCACGAGAGTTTGTCGTTCTTCCGTGCCCCCGGAGGGCTGGAGGGAGCCGGCTAACAGCTAAACAGGCCAACGGAGTTCTGGAACAGCAACAGCCTTTACTTCGCTCAGTTCTTTCTTTCTTTCCCTTTGACTGTCCAGGGCTGCAGCGGGTTCGCCGACGCGGAGGGGATCGTCCCACCGATTGCACAACCGTTCCGGCGCCAGCTGGCCAACCCCTTGACCCCAACGCGAGCACCGTAGGGTGCTCGCTGGACACATCGCTCCGACTCCCCGTAAAAGAGCTGCCCCGGCTACTACCGGTCTACCAAAGGCCTCTTTTTTTTTCTTCGCCCCTCTCTTCTCTTTTCCACGCCGCTCTCTCAATATCCTTTACCTCTAACCCCCGTACGCACATAAAGCTCCTGGAGCAAACCACTGGCCTCTGCATGAGACGCCGGAAGAGGGAAATCGCTGCCGTGCGCGGACCGGACCGTTATTATTTCTGCGAATGTAACACTCTACAGGGCCATCGAATTTAATGCTGGACCGGTTGGCCATCAAAGAGCGCACGAGTTCGGACATTCGGGGGGTTGTTTCGTGCCAGGTGACCGAACGGCAGGAATTAATGGTCGTTTTTTTTCTACCGGTCAGACTCCACCGGTCAGGGAAACTCCGCATCAGCGTTGCCACTGCGATCGGTTGGGCCGCTCTGCAATACGAAGTGTTCTTTTTTTTTCCTTTTTTTCAGAACGTAGAACCGGCGATAAAGTATTTTAACATATGCGACCCCAAGACTCGAGGATCTATGGTTTATTTTTTTTTATATATATATATGTATTTTTTTTTTTACTGGCTCACTTTTGATGCCAAAACTGAACCGGCGGAGTCGTCGCCTATTCCGCAGGTACTTCCGGGATATAGAGTGATGCCGCCTCTTTGTGGCTTCCGTTCAACGCGCGGATCTTCGATCCTCCGTTGTTGTACAGCCTCCCATCTCTTTGCCCCCTGACGCACTTCTCGCCGCAATTTTTCCTCGACTATGATCTCCCTGGTTTTTTTTCTGTTTTTTTTTTTTTTTGTCGAGGGTTTTTTATGGTCCTATCCGGGTGGGCGACCCCTTTCCCATCTCTCTACCTGGGCGCGTGCGTGGCTCGTTTCCTTTTCCTACAGCGTACCTTTTTTTTCCCTTTTTTTTTTCATCATTTCACTACCTGGATCCGTGGACGCGACGAGAGACGAATTAATACATCGTGTTATAGATTAGGAAACGACCTACCCCACGTATGTCGAGAATAACCCTCTCGATCTATCGACCCTGTTACAGTTTCCTAGGTCTCATTTCCGCCGTCGATTTTTTCGGGATTTACGGCCTGCCGCCTTTATACCTGCCGCGTCCCGACTGAGCACCCTTTTTTTCTTTCTTTGTAGCGTTTTTTTTTTTTTTTTTTTTCATCCGCGTCGTGTGCGAGCTCTCGACGCGTACCTGCTTTTTAATGGACCGTGTGATAGATTACGCCCAGGATGCCGCAAATGACTGTATCCCATATGGCCTCCTCGCGGGTCGCGACCCTCTCCCGCTCGTGCACGCGTCCTTTTTTTTAACCCCTTTTTCGAGGCTCTTTCGTGCCAAACTATCAATTGCCACTTTATTTGTACCTGCCCTCTCCTCTACGGGGTGTGGAGAGAAAATAAAATCGAGTGCTATACTTGTCGCGGTTGGAAGCCTTTTTTTGTATCTCGTGGTCCAATATCGCACCCCTTTTTACGGGCAATTGGAAAGCGATGGAGCCTTCCGCTCGATGTAACACGCGACGTTACGCCGACCGTAGCCGTTTACACTCGTCGCGGGGTGCGACGGGTGAAGGGGTGTTTTAAGAGGATGCAGGTTTTTTTTTTTTTTTTTCTTCCAACCAAGACAGTTTTTATTATCAATTTAGCGATGGAGATGGTAATTGCGACAAATTATTGGGCAAATGCAAAATCGTTTATGCAAAATGTAGTTCTGCGAGAAAAAAAAGGGATAATCGAGTGAGAGCGCGCGATTATTAATAAATGACGAGTCAGCGTCGGTGCGATCGCCGAAGGGGGTGAAATTTTTTTTTTTTTTTTTTTTGCGGCAATACAAGCCGTGCAGGTTTATTAAAGGGGGTCGCGGAGCGGCAAATTGTCGGGTGACGCCTTCGTGGAGCGAAAGCCCTCGCTCGCCGATAAGTGGCTAGCTCGGCGGGACGTACCCGCGATCGTGTCTGGACATTAAGGGGGTGGAAAATTATAGAAGCCGCGACGCGGGGAAGCTCACGAGGAAGGGTGACCACGAAGGGGTCAGCGCGGCAAAATGAGCGATCAAGAAGAGTCCGAAGCTGCTTGATCGCCGTGAGGGAAGGTAGCAATTTTATCCCCTTTTTTACCGTACGATCAATAAGATAAAAAAAAAAAAACGAAGGAAAATTGTCTTTACCTGCACTTGATTCTAGCTTTTATCGAAATTGTATTTTTTTTTTTTTCACCGTCAATTCAGTTCGATTCAGAAGATTAAATTTAATATTGATTGATTATGAAAATTAAGTGCAATGCAAAGAAAACAACAACAAAAATATTATCAACTCTCGACACTTTGATTTTTTACACGACGATTTTACCATTGATATTTTTACCGATGCAAATAGTTACAACACGTTGTTATTGCCAGAAATCTTCGACCCCCACCACCGTCCCCCTTAACATATATTAGATCGATGGCCTAATCAGGTAGCCCGCTAATGAAACATATGAGGGGGAAAACATAAAATATATTGTATGTTTAAAATTTTTTTTTATCCATGCGGGTATAATGAGTTCCGATTTTCAAGATTCATACACAGTAAAAAATAATTTCGTGAAATCGGAATGCGAAATTTCGTAAAAATAATTTTGTCAAATAAGTGACAAACTCGATTGTCACTTATTTGAATGTACGAACCTCGATATTCTTTCCGATACAAATGATTACACCACGTTGTCATTGCGAGAAATCTTCGACCCCTAATTACGTAGCCCGTTAATGAGACATAGGGGGAAAAGATATTTTATATAAAAAATATTTTTTATCCGTGTGGCATAAAAAATATAATGAGTTACGATTTTCAAGATTCACGGCCACGCAAAAAATTGTTGTTCCCTTGCTCGCATCACTGTGCTCGAATTATTGAATATCCGAAGATTCCCACGGGAGTGCGAGAGTCGCATGTGCTGCACGTGGGTGATGCACCGAGCGCACCGCATGTCATACACCTGTGAAGGGTTGCCCAACCCTTCTCTCCGTGGAGAGCGTCGAAAACCGCTAACCCTCTCACCGCCCATAGCTAACCTCGTGTATGCCCTCGAGGCACCTGCCGCGCCATTCGACCTTGGTCCGTACGCTTCGCTCATTTTTTTTTCCGGCACCCTTCTTCGCCACGGGGATAGGGTTGAGGCCCACGAGAAGCATCCGGAACTCGGTTTCTCTCTCCCTCGGAGTGGCGAACCCTTCTCGCGTCGCGCCGGAAAATGGAAAGAGTTATTGGAGGGCCCCGCGTGACCCCGCTGGAGCTCCGGTGCAGGTATGCGCCACGCGATCACAATGGCCCGGCTCCGCAAACAACCCTTTTCCCTCGACTATTCCTGTATTATGTCACTAAACGTTATACCGGAGAGCATGGACCGTGCTGAGGCGAAACCGAGGGAGGGAGAGAGAGAGGCGAAAAAAAAAAAATACGGGACGGAAGAAGAAGAGGATGAGACCCGAACTGAAAAACAGGTTGGGATCACCACGAAACCCTTTTCACGTGTTAGCGGTGCATCACCGAGCGCGGGAATTATCGAGCGGAAAATCCTTTCTAACCCCATACCGACCACCGAGCTACGTTTTTCACTGGGGAATGAGAGTGAAAAAAAAATTGTGTGGGTACGTTTACGATATCTAAGAAAAAAAATCTGAGTTGTGTAATTAGGTAGACGATTGATGGTGAAGATTTTAAGTTGCGAGATAAGGTTGAGGCTGTAGTCGGGTTATTGCGTGTAAAGGGATTAAAATAAAATTGCCGAAGAGGCTCAAGATTAAGGCTGATGCTATATTCGAATGAACATTTTTACAAAAGTCGCGTTTGTCCGGTATGACGTCACTTCCGGTCGAAAACTGCGATTTTCGAACCGAGCGTGACGTTTCCCCGTATGAAGTCCCATCCGGTTGAAACCGGAAGTCACGTCGCAAGAAAATTTTTGAAATATTTCCGCGTCAGTGGCGCGGTTTAGCAATGAGATTTTCAAACCGGATGTGACGTCACTGAGAAATTTTATAATTTTGTGACGTCACTGAGAAATTTTTCTCTGCGGTATGGCAGCCAATACGGAGCCAGCGATGTGCCAGTGATGTGAAATCGTGACGGGACTGTCACGTGACCGTCATATGACGAATGCCAAAATGATGAAAATTACCAAGACTCGACGATCACCAACCATCTACAGATTTTGTGACGGAAAAAAATGACCGAAAAAGTCATGACCGTCATTTTTCATCTAAGTAGATGAACGTCGCCATTTTACTACTGAGTAGGTCGCTCGTCATACGCTAGTCACGTCATATGACTTCGGATGAAATGACGGTCATTTTCACATAGAAAATTGTCGGAAATGAAAACAACGTCATGTGACCCGTCACTGACGCAAGTATAAAATGACGGTCATTTTACATCACTGATCCCACCTGGGTACCCGTTTTAGATTCCGTAACCTCCCCTCGACTTACTTATCTCACTGTCACGACGAAGCGCAAGCTATACTATCGTGCATAGCCACTCTGGTCCAATTCCTTTTATCGAGAATCAAAGGACTATTGGAGTGGTGTGGGAGAATAGTAGATTATAATTTGTAAAAGACTGTGGTTTACCATCGCAGCGGGCGGCCTCGCTTTTTACTCGGGAAACAGAGAATAAGGAACGGAGGGAAAAAAAAAAAGGAAAAATTAGCCGATGGGGTTTTGTCGTTCGGTACTCGGGATCGATAGATTTTTCGTAAGAAACGCCTTTGCTGCCCCGTTTAGTCCGTAACTGCGGGCATAAACGAACTTGGGGTATCGCGAAAAGCCAATAATTATCGGCGGCTATTGGTCCTTTGAGCGCGGTACCGGAAATAGGTGGCCCCGCATCGTTTCTTTGTCGAAAGGTACCGAGGATCCGTTGAGAAAGGGATATACGCGAAGGGCGTCTAGAATGAGGTGACGTTGGTTCCAGTCGAAACCGCACTGGAAATTAGTCAGGACAGATAATAAGAGGCCGACGACGTCCCCCGGAGCAACGAGCTGCCGGAGTCCGATGCCCTGCGGTGGACTACTGAAGGGCTGGGAGAGAAAACGAGAATAAGGGGGAAAAAACCGAAACGAGGACGTCTCGAAACAACGTTGAACGAAGAAAAATCGAGTTTTTGCTGAAAACCCGTTTTTTTTTTTTTCATTCCGACAATCACAAAAATATAGAATTTCCTCACTCTTTGGCATATTCACCCAGAAAAATAATTTATTTGGCGGACGCAAATAAATATTTATTTAGTTTAAATAAATATGTATTTAGTTTAAATAAATATGTATTTAAATTAAATAAATATGTATTTAAATTAAATAAATATGTATTTAAATTAAATAAATATGTATTTAAATTAAATAAATATTTATTTAGATCAAATAAATGTTTATCTGCGGGGCGCCCGTCAAATAAATTATTTTTTTGGGCGTCCTACTGACAAAAACAATAACACAAATTGTTTTTTAATTAATTTTTTACATCTTTAAAGAACACCCCAGATTACTTACATTTGCTTGTTGAATTATTTTTTACTATTCGATATAGTACACTTTTTTTATTTCTCGGTACGCAGAGGTATCAGACAGTGCATAGACTGTTCTTGAGCATAGTACAGTGACTGGACGGTAAAAACACGAGAGTGAGATAGATACTGAATGAAGAATAAAAAAAAAGGAAGAAAAGAAGGGAAGAAGCTTGAAGTTCCGAGAAAAAGAATTCCTCGAGAATTTTTAGCACCACCGGTGGTCCCGAATCGATTTCTTCAGCATCCACAACCGATCCCCCGGCATTCCGCGTGAATGCTTCCCTTTGGAAGGGGTTTCTTAACTCATACAGCTCGATCATCGATAGATTTACGAGGATCTCGCTCCCCAGTGCTTGCTCTATAGTTCGAACCGTACCTACGGATGGTTTCATCACTCACATGTATCTCTAAGTTGAGGGATCAAAATTTCAACAAATAAAAAAAAAAACTGAAATCAATTAAATCTATCTTTAACATCACCAAGTAACATCTCATTTTTTTTCTATAATTTCACAAAATATACATTGTTTCATAAACAAATGTTCACAATAAAAAATAATTTAAAAAAAAATCTAAATCTGCATATTTTTTCTTTTTCTAGCAATCGAAAAGTTTCTCGTTTGGCCCGAGTAGCCGGAGAGAAGCCTAAAACTTTCGTTGTCCCCGAGGGATATGCGCGGCTCGCGTGTAATTACAGGTTCGCCGTTTCGTGTATTCAATGTTTCGGTGCGAGCCAGGACGAGGACCGCCAGGCCGCCCATCGGGGAATACGAGAGTCGGACGAGAAGGCTGATGATGATAACATAGAAAGAAAAGCGTCCAGCCCAACAAATTACTCGCGCGGCATTGCATTTTCGTTCGCCGATCGTCGAATATCCGCACCTAGAAAAATAATTTATTTGACGGCCACCGTTTATTTGGTCCAAGTAAAATATTTATTTGATTTAAATAAATATTTATTTCATTTAAGCAACTATTTGCTTAATTGAAATAAATATTTATTTAAGTCAAATAAATATTTTACTTAAACCAAATAAACGGTGGCCGTCAAATAAATTTTTTTTCTGAGCGCGTGTTCCACGAGGGTGGGCATTGCGACTCGTCGCAGGCATCCTTCGCCTGTGATCGGCGACAATTAGTCAAGGGCGTCGAGACGCCAACGTGGGGTGGAAGACGGGGGCGCATAGTGCTCAGGTTTTGAGCCGAACGACCTTTCACTGCCCCTAGAGCGGTCACTCCCATTCTTCGCCGGCCGAAGAGGAAACCTCGCAAGTCGTCCAAAGCTCTCTGCATATATTTTGTACCCTGGCCAGAGCACAGGGCGAAGCTTAATCGCATTCGCGAAGCTCCAAAAGTTCAAAGAGGCGTGAGTAAATAATACGGGGGGCGGACAACGCCGCCTTTTTTGCAACTCTCGCTGGGCTTCGGTCGTTGAATAATTTAATACCTTTCTATAAAATTTGTGTTATGTCCACCTTGTTTTTTTTACTCCTGCCTTGATACTTGATCCGCAAAACTGCTTCATAAGCGGATTTTTTTTATTGTTGTTACCATTTTTCAGAAATTCAAAAGAGTCATCGCTATCTCAAACGCATCGTTAGCTCACGCGTTGCGGCTGACCCGCTGCTACCGATACACTGTATAAAAATTCGTGTCAAATTTAATGTACCGGACTAGAAGTTTTTATGCAAAAACCGGTATATTAAATTTCATTTAATATACCGGTAATATAAATTTAACTGTACCAGACTAGAAGTTTTTATGCAAAAACCGGTATATTAAATTTTGATGAAAAATTAATGTTCAGTGTAGGAGAGACCGGGGCAAAACGGCACAGCGGGGCACGATGGGACAGTGAGGGCAAAACTCAATTTTCCAATAATTCTTTGATGCACCATTTTCTCCCAATGATACATCCGAATTTCCAAACCCGTTTTGCCCCACGTGTCGCCACCATCCAAAAGTTATTCGAAAATTGCGTTTTGTCTCATTATCTCGTTTTGTCCCGCTGTGCCATTTTGCCCCGCCTCGCCCCTATCAAAAACATTAAAAAATACTTTATTTTGAATAACTTGCTTTGATTTCATTTAAAAAGTATTTAATTTTTCATCATAATTGGACATCAAATTTAATGTACCAGTTCTTGCATAAAAACTTCCAATCCGGTAGATTGAATTTACAATTTTTTTGACAGTGACAGCTAGAGACCATCGGTCGAGGAAACAAGAAACTATTAATCACGAGGAGCATTAACCTTTCGGGAATCGATAGGCCGCGGGCGTAAAATCGACCGACACCCCAGAGCCGACACTGTACGTGCGATCGGTTCGTTGCGAGGAGTGAGGAAAGAGTAAACCCGAAGAGCGAACGTGGAGAGCAGATCGATATTTTTTTTCGTGTTTTTCCAACTCCACCGTGATGTTGCAACAACGTTCGTGAAAAATCATCGAACCTTTCGCCGGGACTGAAACGAAAGACACGGAATGAAGCGAGAATCCACCGCGCAGCGGGAAGTCCAACGAGCCCCTTTCGCGCGTTACCCATCAAGCCTAAAACGAAAATTATTTTCCCATTGTTCCACCAATGACTATCGCACTTTTCCCTCGAACCGCGAATAATTTCGGGGGTGCCAAAGACAAGAGAAAATTAGGGAGTCGCGCACTTTTGTACGCAGGAAAAATACACAATATCTTCGATTTATCATTTTCTTCATCTTAGAATTCATTTGTTCCACGGATCCGCAGAAAAGGCCCGAGACAAAAGTTCAAAACGCCGAACATGCTTTTCTTTTCTTTTTTTACTTTCATCGGCGTTGCCAAAGACAAGAGAAAATTAGGAACTCGCGCACTTTGCTCTCCAGAGAGATACACAATATCTTAAATTTGTCATTTTTACCATTCCAGAATTCATTTGCTCCGCGGATCCGCGGAAAAGGCGTGAGAGACAAAAGTTCGAAACACCGAGCTTTATTTTATTTTTTTGATACTTTTTTTTCCAATCATACAAGACCTGTCGCGGATAAACAATTTTGTTCCCGAGGCGTTTTATGTTATTTATTTTTTAATCGCAAGAGTACGAATCGCAGGTAAATAAAAGTTATAATACCTGTAAATATGTACGGCTTCGAACGTCCGACGCGGTCGACGAGAAGGTCGTTCGAGCGATCGATCTTCACCGAGCTCGATGGACTCGATGTTTCTCTTATTTTATTCTTTTCCTTTTACTTTCTTTCTGTACGTGCGAGGTTTACGAGGGAATTTTCGAGGAATAATGCACTCCCTCGGATACACCTTGATCCCGAGATATCCTTACTTCCCAGAGAGCATTAGAGTTACCACTGGTATGCAGCTCTCTTCTCGCGGAATCGTTTCTTTCCACCCTTGGATTCGTTCGTCTTCCCAACCGAGAACAAAGTTTATCTCTCTGCCGCGTACGTGTGTGTGTGTGTGTGTGTGTGTGTGCGACGAAGCCGAGGTAAACTTTTTTGACCTTACGGAAGAGATGTTCTTTCGAAAGTTACGCTCTTATTCCCCTCCTTCCACATTTCGACCGAAAACAGCGAAGAATCATTTCCTCGTAATAGAAGATGAACACAACCCGCGGCGAGGATGACGAGTCTGTCGTGTATCAAATATTCTATGAATTCCGAGTGGTGTATCGCGAGGGTGAGACAACGTTGCTGGAACGAGTCAGCGAAGAACCAAACTCTGCGAACGTCTGCGTTTCCCGAGCTCGATGATATATTGTGTGTATATATGTATATACAAGTTCAGGCGATTCGAGAATCCGCGAGAATCGCTAAGCACCTGCGAAAGATGTTGGGAGATCGAGAAGAGGGTATCGAGGCACACCCTTGTCGCTTTCAGTATTAAATTTTCATCGGAAACTTTTACTTTGCGCCCTTTTTATCTCCCGATTTTTTTTTTTTTTTTTTTTTCATGACAACATCTGAGGGATTCTTGACGCTTGCTCCATTTGCGTCGAGGATGTCGTCGCGAGGCTCGCTATTATTTTGAAAAACTTCGGACTTGCGACGGACCTTCGTCATCAAGTATGTACACATTTAAAAAAACGTATCAATTTGCGGTAGATTTTTGTCTGCAAACTTCTCTCCGTGCAGATAGGTAAGACGTCACGTCCGGTCGAAAAATAAGATTCTCAAACGGCAAGTAACTTATTTCCGGTATAATGTCACGTCTGGTCAAAAGATGAGATTTTCAAACTGAAAGTGACGTATCTCTAGTGTGACGTCATTCCCGGTCGAAAATCAGGATTTTCAAACCGAAAGTGACTTTTTCCCGTATAACGTCCCTTTCGGTCGAAAACTGCGATTTTCAAAACCGGCGGTGACGTTTTCCTCGATGTCGTCACTTCCGGTTGAAAACTGAAATCGTGAAACCAAGAGTGACGTCACAACAAGTAGTTTTTAAAATTTTCCGCGCCTCGTCGGTTCTGATTCAGACATCAGATTTTCGAACCGGAAGTGACGTCACCGAGAAATTTTTGTAATTTTTGCGTCGAGGATGTCGTCACGAGGCTCGCTATTATTTATAACCATTCGTAAGTGCAACGAACCTTCCTTATCAAGTGGTATGTACAAAAAAAAAAGTATCAATGATTCTTTGCCGTAAATTTTTTTCTGCAAACTTCTCTCCGTGCAGATAAAATTCGAGCGGCGGAGGAAACGCCCCCATTTTACCGAGTATTTGGAAAATCGTTCGCTCGATTCGGCCTGCAACCCTACCCGTCAAGGGAGATCGCAACCCTCTTTCGTATCATTTTCTCCTTCCGTGCCGCAACACCGTATATGGCTCATGGCCAGCGAACGGCGGGGCCGGCCCCCACGTCTTCGCGCTTCGAAAGTGTGTGCGTGCGACACGTTGCACCCTGCAACTGACCAATAGGCTGTACGATAGGGGTGTCCACACCCCGTGGAACACAAAGAACAAAAAAAAAAAAAAGAAGGAGATGGATCGCGTTGGCTAGAGCAAGAGTGGAGAGTAAGCGCGATCGATAAGTTCGACCCTGCAAGGTAATAGATAAAAGAATATCATAGACGATGGAAGTACAATGAAGGCTCTCGCGTGCGGCCCGCGTGTCGAGCTTCGCACGCTTCTCAGAGAAAATAACATCCTGTCGACTGAAAGCAGGTGACGGTTGGGTGGTCGACGACGACGACGAGACGTAACTCAGCCTTTCCGAAGAAAACCACTCGCGGATTCACCGTCGCCGATAAAACCAGCGTTGTTTCCGTAATCCATAACGTTCTCGGGGGGGGGGGGGAACGTCGCTGCCGCTACCATGTACTCGTGCAGTTTCTGAACTCTGTAATGGTAGACACCGACGACGACGAAGCGCAATCCGAAAGTTCCGTCTGCGCCACTATAATTCTTTAACTATTTGCGCAATAATGAAATCCGCTATCATCACCGGACAGTCGTAGTCTCGCATTTACGAACGGTCAATCCATGCTGAATATTTTTCTTTTCTCTTTGGGAGCAAAAACAAATACTTCAGCTTTTGTAGCCAGATAGCATTTCGCCAACAAGTCGCCAGCAAATAGGCAGCATAGGGGAGAGCGGGGCAAAATGGCACACCGGGGCAAAACGGGATAACGAGACAAAACGCAATTCTCCAATAACTTTGAAATGGTGGCGATGGTGGTACGTGGGGCAAAACGGGTTTAAAAATCCGGACGCATTGTTAGGACAAAATTGGGCATCCAAAAATTATTGGAGAATTGAGTTTTGCTCTCACAGTCCCGTTTTGCCACGCTGTGCCATTTTGCCCCGGTCTCCCCTATGTCCGCACGGGATGGCGGCATGTGCGTCCGCATTTGCCGATGTTTTTGCCAGCATTCAATGCCGAAAAATCTTAGGCGCATATTCGCTATGTGCACGACCTGCACAAGCTCACCGGACGAGTGTGTTATTGCGTATACATGCAAAGAGCTGGGTGTGCAAGTTGGGTCGGAGCTGGCCGGTAGACGGCGCTGATGGAATGCATGTACACGGCAATACACGCTCAACTGGAAGCTCTGTGTAAGTCACTCACATACCGAATTGTCAGCAAGTTGTCAGCGAGGCTTGCTGGTGCTTTGTGTCTCACCACGAAGATTAATTTGCTCGAGTCTTGGGTATTTTGGGTGACATTTTAAAAAATTCGTTCTCTTAGAAAATGAAGTGGAATGAAATGAATCGCCATTTTACTTGGCGGGGGATGAATATTTTTCAGCTTCCTTGTAGTGAAATCGAAACGACACGATCTCAGCAAGAAATTTGACAAGATCCAATACCAACGTAATGAGTAGGGGAGACCGGGGCAAAATGGCACAGCGGGGCAAAACGGGACTGCGAGGGCAAAAGTCAATTTTCCAATCATTTTTGGACGCCCCATTTTGTCCCAACGACACATCCGGATTTTTAAACCCGTTTTGCCCGACGTACCACCATCGCCACCATCTCAAAGTTATCGGAGAATTGCGTTTTGTCCCATCATCCCCGTTTTACCCCGGTGTGCCATTTTGCCCCGCTCTCCCCTAGTATCACAATTACAAGCTAAACAAAACCAGGTCGATGCAACCGATGCCTGCTCTTCTAGGGTTAACGAGTGTCGCGAATAGACGAAACGTCTCAAAGCGTCAATCATACATGACTCCACACATGTCTCCAAACGTCGGACAAGGTCATCTCTGGTGCACTCGCGGGACGTGGTCTCAGCGATAAAAGCAATTAAATTCATCAAATTCGATCCACTCGCCGACAAAAGCGCGCGAGAACCTCCTTTATTTCGCGTTCATTATTCCTCGGCCATTGTCACGACTTTTATCGGCCAGTCGCAAGACCCGCGAGTGAACGTTGATTCCATTGAGAACGGCGAGGTAGAGACGCGAATTGTAAATTTCTTAAATGGCCCTTCATCATAAAAATTTCCTCTTGCGAAAAAGAATAAGAAAACCTCTCCCTCGATTAATTTAGGGCGCGTTGGGGAAGCTCCAGCCAAGGAAGACCCTCTCGTTGAAGCTGAGAGGAAAAGCGAACGTTTGGCCCTTTCTCTGCCGACTCTTGCGGTTCTGGTACCGTCCCCGTTGACGCAGGACAATGGCCGCTTTACTTAGTTCCTCTCACTCGTCGCAGTCGAAGTTAGGAAAAGGGGAGACGAAGAAGCCTCTCTTCGGACAAAGGGTGCGAGAACGCTTGGAACAAAGGGCAGATAACGGACCCTGCAAAAACACGAGGCCGAGGAGGTTCGGCGATGGCACCGGTGCTGCCGGAGCTGCCGTGGCTGATGGCACGAGTGGGAAAACGCGAGGCGGAAGAGAAGTCCCCCGCCATTTTTCCACCCCTCGGAAGCTACGCAGCGTCAGCCGCGTCATACGCCGCGAAGAAACGAACCCCGCAACGTAGCCGTAGCGCGAACCACCACATTCGTCTCGAGAAGAAAAATTGGCCGGGGGGAAAAAAAATGGTCCCTCACTTTCCGGCCTCTGCGGCAACACCACATCGAGCCTCATGGGTTTGGGTTATGATTAACGATGAGAACGGGGCAACCACTGCGGTGAGCCTGGAAACGGGTCATTTGACTCGTCGACGATCTGTCAATGCGAGCGGGAGGCGAGATTGGAGTTGGACATTTTACCTGGGTTTAAATTCTGTCTGGGTGGAATTCCGATAACGACAGTCAACGACATCTGGGGCTTCGTTAAAGTAGCCGCCTCGCCGAAACTGATGGACGATTCGTTGCCAAATTTGTTGGGCGTCCTCACAGGATTGATCGCAATGTCGGAGAATTATTTCAGATTTCACCCGTCATTATTCATCAAAGTTTTTCTTGCTTCTGCCGATAGCCAATGAGTCAAGGCGAGTGAGTTGCGGACAAGAAAAAACAATTGTTCGTTAAACGTACAAAAAACTTTGGATACCGTGCATGAAATCGAGTTTTCAAATTCAAGTCCCTGATCTGATCAATCACCATCGCCCGTTTCTCCGCGACCGTCGACAAAAAAAAAATCATTCCCAAGGATTTCCACAGAACAAACATCGTACCCGTGAAAGTCTCCCGTCCGTCTCTCCCAAGCTTTCGCTTACCCGAAGTTAGGCAACCTCAAAAATTTCACGGAGTCTGAGCGAAAGGGGCTTGGGGGGTGGAGGTGGTTGTAGACCCATCTGCAAGTATAATCTAATTAGCGCGATTTGCATCGGTAATTCGTGTAGCTTCGAGCCCTCGACGCCGCTGTGGTTTTTGAGGCAGACAGATCTCGGAATATCGATTCGGCTAATCGAGGCTCTCCTTCGCCTCAAACCACCGCAGATCTTTAGGAGCAAAAAAAAAAAAAGAAGAAGAAGCTCAAACTCAGATAGGAAAGATGAAGGAGAAAAAGTTTATTACGTCCCGTCGGACTCGGAGGAAGGGCGAGCGAGAGGGTGAACGGCGGGATAAGAAGCGGAGGAAGCGAGAGACGGAGGCTCGAGGGCATTCTTAAGGGAGGCCGCCCGGGTTGAGCAAAGGTGAAAGAGGGGTGCGGGTTAGCGGAAGAAGCTCCGCGAAATCCCTTCTTCCAGGGCAACACGGCGTATCGAGGCCCCGGGACGTAATGAAAACATGAATACTTGAAGCCAACCCATATCCCGAGCTTCGCCGTCCATCGCCTCCACCTCGCCTCCCTCAATAATTATATCCTCGCCCTCGGGGTTGGACTTTCGCTCTCGCGCGCGAGAGCCCTTCTCGTTCTCTCGCTTCGAGCCGCTCGCTTCCCCTTTGGCCCGGCTATCTCTGCGTTACACCCGTTATCGTTCTCGCTCTCGATGAGATATCCTCGGAGCGAGTTTGGACGGAGAAGAACCTACGCGGAATCCCGGGGTACGCGGCGCTGCGCCGATGGCGAGCGGCTGAGGGTTGAAAACGCGCGGGCTCGCGCAACCGGGAGATAGAGAGAGCGGCCGAGGGGTGGGTGCCATTTCTGTCCCCTAAATAATTAATTCCGGCAGCGCCGGCGGCTTAAGCGCTGGCGAGAGGGAGAAAAAAAAAGAAAGCCAACCGAGGCGCGGGCGGTGGCGAGAGGCGGCGGAAAGATGGAACGAAGCGAAGTAGGGGAAACTTTGGCGCCAGCAGCTAGGGCTGGTGCTGATGCATACTCCTGACGCGATATGGTACCTTTTACCCGAAAGTGTATCGATCAGATAAAGAGCTTATACGGTATAAAATATACACAGCTGTTGTTTTGAAACACAACTTTTTTTTTTTTTACTTTATCGTAGTTCAAGACGAGGGGTTAAATAATTAATTGTTTATGTTTGAAGCAAAAGTTCCGGGGGGGTTCAGACTCGAGGGAAGGATGAAATATTTTTTGGGACACAACGGGCGAATTTTCCAGCGGAGTTTCCAAATGGACGGAATTTTTTTTTTTTTTTGGAATTAAGTTTAAGCTTCTAATGCGTACGAGGGCCTTGCAGCGGCTAAACACGCTGCTTTTTCCTAGTTTGAACAAGGATACACTCTTCAAAAAAATTGTAAATTTAATGCACTGGATGGACTGGAAGTTTTTATGCAAAAATTTGTACATTAAATTTGATGTACAATTTTGATGAAGAATTAATGGACTTTTACATTTAAATTAAGGTTAATTATTGGATTTTAAGTACTTTTATAGTAAAACTAAATTAAAGTATTTCTGAAGTTTTTAATATAGTGTACGTTAATTTTTCATCATAATTGCACATGAAATTTAATCTACCACTTTATGCATGAGAACTTCCAGTACACCCAGAAAAAAATTTATTTGACGGCCACCGTTTATTTGGTTTCAGTAAATTATTTATTTCATTTAAACAAATATTCATTTCATTTAAGTAACTATTTACTTAATTTAAATAAATATTTACTTAAAGTTTGGCTGAAGGACTTCGGTCGATGGCCAATTGGCAGCATATATGTGATCGAAGTCCGTTATGTATTAAAAACTGTTCCATGTTATGCACTGTCAATAAACTCACTACTACTATTTATTTAAGTGAAATAAATATTTTACTTAAACCAAATAAATGGTGGCCGTCAAATAAATTTTATTCCTGGGTGCACATGTACATTAAATTTCATACGAATTTTTTTTTACAGTTTATCCACATTTTTCATTGGGTGTTTGGACCTTCTCCTACTTTACGTGCGCGAAAATTCAATGGTCATTCGGGAAAATAAAAAAATGAATTTTTTATTGCACCAACATTTCGACCACTGCCATCGCGCTTAGCGCGCAGCATAACCCTTCGCCACGCCCTAATTCACCGGAAGAGTTACGTCATGCAGTATGCATGTGGCTCTATGTATGTGTCGCAGGCGAAAGGGTTGAGCGCGTGTCGGTTAAAAAAGGGTGACGGAGAGACACGCCCATCGCGGACAACGCGCCCAATCCAATGACTCGAGGGGTTTGCCTCGAATGCATAATTACGCGAGAAACCCGTTCTCTGGCAGCAGGTGCGGCAAGGGTTTCACCGGTACCGCGTACAGATCAGGACCGTGAGGGAGAGCGACGGAGTCCGAGAGAGCAGGAGGAAGGGTTTAATAAATCGGTGGGGCGTTTTGATTGGCCAGCGGGTGATAGGGTCGATAAGAGCGCGAAGGGGTTCGCGAAGGGGTTGAGCCCTGTGTATAATTAATGCTCACTTACACCAGCGGCCATCATGGATTCACCCCTTTTCCGCGTAAAAATCTCCCGACTCCTTCGTACATGGCCGTATATATTGATTGGACACAAATATTTACCGATTCAAGCAACATTACCGTCTGCTTGAGTGACTCCAAAATTGGCTGCAGGGTCTATAGACACTTTGCAAAATAGTTTTTTTTTTTTCAAGATACAGATTCTCTATTAAAGACCCTTAAACTTTTACGCGATATTCAAACTGCTCGTTTACTGAATAGAACGTCGTTTCTTTGAATGTAGTTTCTTTGATAGTATAAAATTTTTTTTTTAATTTTAATGGTTCGTACCCTCTTTTGAAATAAAGGAACGCAACGCCGTTTGCTCCAAGCACAAAATCTCCCGTGCACCCAGAAAAAAATTTATTTGACCGCCATCGTTTATTTGGTTTAAGTAAAATATTCATTTGATTTAATATTTATAAATATTAATTTAAATAAATAATCAAAGAAATTATTTTTCCGTCAAATAAATTATTTTTCTGCGTGTACAAAACACTAGTCGGGGAAATTTCAAATGACCCGTTTTGTCAAATTACTCGAAAAAATGTTGAAAAAAATTATAAAGGTACCTTCAAGTGTCGTTTCTTCGATGACACCATAGGCATTTATATATGAACTTTGGAATTTTTGTTTGAATTGAAAGAAGACGCGTCTCGATCCGGAAAAATATTTTTTAAATCCCATGTATTAATGGCTGAATTAATGCATGGGATTTAAATGGGATGGGGTAGACGACAAAAATATGTTAAGCATTATTTCATTTCGGTCAAAACAACACCGTGGAATTTTTTTTCCTTATCTGCCAACGGACGAAATTTCAATCCATTCATAATTCATTGATTATTTTTTTTTCTCGACGACCTCTCGAGACGTAATCCAGAAGAAGTTTTTGATGTACACGCAGCGACGACGGGGAGAAAAGGTCGACCAAGGGAAAAAAACGGATCTCGAGGAGATCCCGAATGGAATCCAATGGCGCAAGGAAAATCTAATGCATAGAGGAGAGATCGGGCAGGGCACGCGTGTTGCATAAACATGATTAAGTTTGATCGCCGAAGCGTGTCGGCATCTGTCCGAGCCGATAGACTGTACGAAGAATAAAAAAATATATATATACATTTTTTTTTTTTCACCTAGCTGGCCGATACAAATTCGACAGTTTCGGCGACTCAGCCTCAAAAGCGCCTGTCGCTCTTTTGTTGAACAAAAAAAATTCTCCATTTTTCAATCGCTCGGACTGTGCACGCGTGCTCGACGGACAAGCCCCGCTGCTCTTTCATTGTTCGCATCATGCATTTTCAGCACATTGAAATATAACGGGAACGCGATGAATCTCCGTCCCGCATTCCAATTCGCAGATGTATATTAAAGTTGTAAAACGGAATAATTTATTTAAATTGCTGCTTCCATATATAGATAAAAAATTAGTATAATTAAAAGAATTTTATATATTAAAAGTATAATTAAAAGAATTTGATTTATTAAAAGCATAATTAAAAGAATTTGATATATTAAGAGTATAATTAAAAGAATTTGATTTATTAAAAGCATAATTAAAAGAATTTGATATATTAAGAGTATAATTGAAAGAATTTATTTTTATTCCAATTGCGCAACTTGCGACACAGATGAAGTTTTCAAAAGGTCAAAAATACAAAAATTCAATAATTTCAAACAGAGATACACAAACTTCAGGGTTTCGAAAGTAAAGTTAAATCGACGCAAAGTGCAGCATAAGTAACGCTTTAAATTTTTAACTACGCTAACTACCTACGCGGGTGCTAGGTGGTGCACAAACTCGACTTGTTCTCGTCGGACTTGTGTGTTCTCCGATGCAGATAGAGATACGTTGATACGCCGTTTGTGGCGCGTGTCGGCGCGTTCGCACCTAGGCAGGTGTTTCTTTTTTCTCTCCTCCGCGCCAAGGGCTCAAGGGATCCTTTATTCTCGATCTCGAATCGCCCACGCGCGTTTTCACTCCGGAACCTCGAATCGGCGAGGACGATCGCATCATCGCCGAGGCTTCGTGCTCGCGCATTCACCCTCCAGCTTCGAATAATTTTACGCAACCACACGCTTTTTTCTATGTAACATCCTCATATTCCTTTGTCAAGCTCATCGCTCGCTCAGGGTGTTAACGACGTTTTCTTCGAACGATGGGACATATGTCGCTCGATCCTGTCGAGGCTCATCGGAATAAAATGTCACGATGAAACGTGAATTTTCCTCTTTTCTTTTCACCTCTCATACATGAGGAAACGTCGTCGCAAGTTCAGTCGGCGAGCCTCAGGGCTCATAGAAAGAGCCAACGCGGAAGCACTAGCGAATGTAATAAGTTGAGTATCCATGCCCAGTTATCGTATTTTGAAAAACAAAAAAAGATATTACTAAGTGCCCCTGTTTCGGCCATTTTGGTAATTAACGGACAGGAGACATTTTTTTTTGTAATCGACATGAGAAGAGATTGGAAATTTACGGGGCGTGATTTATGTTTTAATAGTTGGAGGAATGCTGGATAAATCGTCGTGATTTTGTATGTATGAGAGATATTTGTTAATTCGTTGGTGGAAATTGTATTCATTGGCCAATTTGCGCTTTTATCAAGTTGTTGTTCAACAAAATGTCTGTCCCAGAAACAAAAACACAAAAAAATACGACATTAAATGTTTTAGCCGGTCACTCTCCGTATTTTTATTTATGTGTATGTGTCTTTCGTGAAATTGATTAATTTTGGTTCGCTTAATTATTCATCTTGTATATCCAAGGTTTTTGAAATATCCGTGTTTTGGTTATTGGGAAAAATTCCCTAGATATTCACATTCGTAATCGGTACGGAAAAATGTTTAATGGAATATTTTTCATTATAATTGTATTATTATTATTTTTATTTTTTTTTTGCTTCGGGTAAAAAATGTAAGAATGAAGCAAAGCGAACTGGAATGTAAGGGACACCCGTTTTGTATAAACGATATGCTCGAAAGAGTGTAATCGGCAAAGCTCAAAAGATTCTCGAGTAGTCGAAGACACCTAAATATATATGTCCGACCACTTCTGGCTTTGGCCGGTCACCGCGCCGATATCTTTGAGATTTTCCTTTTTGGCAGTCATTATCCGCGGAGTCAAGTTGCCCTCGGGTGGATCGACAAGTTCCACAAGGCCCGCCACTTGACTTCTACTTTTCTTTCATTTTTTTCCGCCTTCTTTTTTTTTTCGTATTTTTTTTCTTTCCGGTCTTCTCTTCTGTCCAGCGGCAAGCACTCGGTGCTTTCTCTTCATGAAAGGGCGCTCCGGCGGTTCCTCTCACTTTGAAGTCACTTGTCGGCGGGTTTTCACCCTTGAGTCCTCGGGCATTTCCAGTTTTCAATTCTACTCGACGACATTTATTATTATTACTTTAATATTAACGATATTTCGTTTTTTCTTAAAATATCTTAATAATTAAAATGTTTCTCATATATTCGTCGTAATCAATTTTTTTCGCAAAGCTCCTCGTGTGAGAGAGCATCACCGGTAATTGTTTGGCTTTCTCGAAGATAACAATCTTATTCGTCTTGAGAATAATAAAAAAAAAAACGAGAAATAAAAGAACAAAGTGCGATATAGATTTCCCTATGAGAATGCGAAAGGCAAGAGATTTTTCGAAGAGTTAACAACTTTATATCGAGTCCACAAAATTCGTCGATTTTTCAGTTTGGAAAAGTAAAAATGAATGTTTCTATGAAAAATTTACTCCGAAAGCAAAACTTTTTTCGTGATGAGGAAAAGATCGTAAAAAAAATATCATCCACCGTTATTTTCCGGAGAATTTGAAAATCGAGGCAGAAAAGTTAAATGAAATTTGAAAGGAATAACTGCTGTTGGCTCGACGACAGCAAAATTTCTATGCCACATAACATTCGACCGTCCGGAAGATGCTCTTCTGCCTCCAGAAGCACGAACTCGCCGTATAGTAAGATGATCCACTGGCGGGAGCGACTAGGCGAAGACGAACCCAGCGGGGGTTCGGTTGGGAGCTAAGAAGAAGAAGGAAGAAGAAGGAACAAGCAAAAGCAGCGAAAAAAAAAAAAAGAAAAATAAGTTAGACCAGCCGCCTGTTGCTGGTCGCGTGCGTGGAGATAGCTTCGGCGCCGAAGAGCAGCAAGAGAGCAAGAGGACGATAAGGTGGATCGGCTGGAGTGGGAGGAGTAGGTGATGCTGCTGTGCTGCATTGAGGAGGATGAGTAGACGATATATAGTGGAAAAAGGGACGGCAACGACAACGACGAGGGTGATGTGCTCCGCTGTGTTTACGAAGATGCCGAGAGACTGAATATATACCCCATTCAAGAAGGAACGTGTCTCTATGTTCAACACGAACTGATCCCGAATCCGACGAGGATTCGGAAGCTCGCAAGATGTTTTTTGCGCTGATTGTTTCGTTTAGCTACAATAAATAAATAAAACGTTTTCTTTATTTCAGTTGACATCAAATTCGAGCCGGGCAGTACGTGAAGTGCACAAGCACTTTTTAGTACTTTTTTTTACGATTTCAAGTACCATGTACAAGTACTTGTTGAGTACACGCTCGCATTACCGCTACTCGATGAGTAGGATGACATCCTTTTTCTATTAATACATATGATTATCTGCTAAACTTTTCAAGAAGTTCATAGCGTAGAAGTTTTCAATAAGTAGAATTTTAACAATTTATTTATTTTTTATTTTTGTGCGATTGATTAAAACGAGAGGGGAACTCCCTTTTTGTTTTGTTTATGAAATCTTGTATGACATTTTTTGAAGATTTTTTTATTTGTGGAAAAAGTGAAGAATATATATGATAAAAATAGCCTCAAAAAGACAGTATAAAAATTTCAGTTGGCGTTTTTTTTTTAGGTAAATTTTGACCGTTTAAATTTTATGAAATGTAAACATTTTTTGATGTTACGAGAGAAGGAGCAGAGTAATTTATTTGCACATGGCTTCCGCATTTACTCCAATTTTGCGCATAGCTTCTTCTATGAGGAAGCCAAAATCGATCGACCAAGTTTCTTAAGCAATGCGCAAAATTGTAATAAATGAGGAAGCCATATGCAAATTACGTTGGAATTTTTTTAAAGCCTAGATAACGCTTAATACTACGAACCTAATTGCGAACAGTATTTGAGAAATACTTCAAGTACAAAAAATACTTGATACTTTGTATTTTGTACTCGAAGTATTTTTTGGTACCTTGCCCAGCTTTGCGTCGAATAATACCTCTCAACATCTCAGCAGTGTGTCACCACACTT
Organism: Exephanes ischioxanthus; assembly: GCA_958510785.1. Classification (NCBI taxonomy): domain Eukaryota; kingdom Metazoa; phylum Arthropoda; class Insecta; order Hymenoptera; family Ichneumonidae; genus Exephanes; species Exephanes ischioxanthus. The sequence continues at coordinate 8,600,310 of OY294025.1, forward strand.
TCTCCTTTAATTATAAGTGAGGCAATATGTGCGGGAAGAAGCTATGTAAAAGCCCACACGGGTGTATACAGAAAATGAAATCTACTACTACTACTACTAATAATATTACCTGTATATAGCGAAATCTATATATAAATACAAATATCCCGAAAAATTCACAGGTGGACCTTAATGTCTACTTTCACTGATATTGCAGTCAAAGATTGGTTCAATCACGCATGTCACATCTAAAAATGTTCTTTCCGACCAAAAGTCCCGGTTCCTAGAGGGTTTTTTCTACAAGAAAAGGATTAAATCCCCAGTTAAATCAAATGGAAAAAATAAATAATAAAAAAAGCCGTCGACCACCCAAACAGCCAGTAGAGTAAAAGGTAAGAGGCGCGCCGAAGAGGACAATCGTTAAACGTCACGTAGCTGGCCATTTGTCAGTGTCCATTAGCGGGAAGGATATCCAAGTGAGCGTGGGACGTTTCGCCGTGCTCTCGACACAACAATGTTAAAGAGTTGTGTATTTGCGAAGTTAAATGAACCGTGGGTGCTGCCCGGCGAGCGACGATTGTGCAGCTGCAGAGAAGTGAGCAACAAGACGAATAAGCTGGCGGGACAGAACTGCATCGAGTCCGGTAAAGGGATACGTACACTTTATACGTCAAAGGGTCCACAAGGCAGCCCAGACTTCTTGCCCGCGACGAATAGGAGGAGGAGGGAAGAGGAGGAAGTTCACATAGATGAGAGTAGCCCGTTCAGGTGCAACCGAGCGAGAAAACTGCGAGGGCGAGAAGACGCCGCACTATGTTAAACGAGCTATGGACATCTCTTCTGGACTTTTACGCTTGGAGTTTGCCGAGAACCAGTGTGTGTGTTTGCAGAAGAGAAAAAAATCAACTCCACCGATCGCACGAGTAAAGCTGAACTGTTCGAGGCTGCGCAAAACTTTCGGTATATTTTGCCAATCCGCATGACCCGAAGAGGGCCACTTGACGAAAAAACTCATAAGTGCCCGCGACCAGAAAAAAAAATTATTTGACGGCCACCGTTTATTTGGTTTGAGTAAAATATTTGTTTGTTTTAAATAAATATTTATTTGATAGTTACTTGTCGATAGTTACTTGAATGAAATAAATAGTTATTGAAATCAGGTAAATGGTTTACTTAAACCAAATAAACGGTGGCCGTCAAATGCATTTTTTTTTTCTGGGTGCGAAGATATACTTGAGAAACGGTGCAAAAAGGGTCGAGTCACTGTGCAAGAATGAAAATTCAACATTGTGGATGTTAGATCGTATTTAGTGGAGGAACAATTTTTTTGTAAAAAAAAATCCGTTTCGATGTTTAAAAAATGTTTGTTGAGTGTGCGGGTCTTTTGTTACCCTGTGAGAGGTCGACGAATTTCCACGAATTTTGTATCGAGCTTCGGGCTGGATACGTTTACGAAATTGGAGAAAGGGTGATTAGTCTATTGGATCACATTAAAAGGTCGTTAAGGCGGGGAACGCGGACGTCCCGGAGACAAATGACATTCACCCAGGATTCGTTGACCCTGAAAACTCTTTCGCAAGAGTCTTGTAGATTTGGATATTTGAAAGCGGAATGTTTGGGAATCGGTTCCGGGATTTTGTGACAGAATTCGAATTGGCCGGAGGTGTTGGGATTTTTTTTGTTCGTGGATAATCATTATCTGTCGACTTGTACCGAAAGGTTAATCGATTCGATATTTTGTTTTTCTAAAAATATCTTTTATATATATATATTTTATATTCGATACACTGAGAAAAAAAAATCGCTTGAGTCAACAAAATGAGCGCTTACGGGTGGCGAAACAAATTTTTTGATTGATATGTATATCGCATATATATGTTGAATCTACTTCCCATATATATTGCATAAAATTCAAATACATCCTCTATATATGTAATATCATCGATATATTTTTTTATATATCTATATTTAATAGACCAAAGTGTACAGTGTGTATGTAAAACAGATGTTATATTCTAAAGCCATGAAAGGCAAGAATGGCTAAATAAATAAATGAATATATCTATATTGAATATAGGGGGAGACCGGGGCAAAATGGCACAGCGGGGCAAAACGGGACAGTGAGGGCAAAATTCAATTTTCCAATAATCTTTGGATGCCACATTTTGTCCCAACGATACATCCGGATTTTCAAACCCGTTTTACCCCACGTACCACCATCGCCACCATCCAAAAGTTATTGGAAAATTGCGTTTTCTCTCATTATCCCGTTTTACCCCGCTGTGCCATTTTGCCCCGCTTTCCCCAACTTTATCTCCGAGCGTGCGTTCGATTTTGCTCAACCATTTTCGTTCGATCCGCGAAATCCTGATCTGTGAGAAATTTAATCCGCCGTCCCGAATCCGTAACTGCGCGAACTCTGTTGGGCGCATGCGCGATCTGCGCAATGGATTCGACGGCACGGATTCGAAATTCGCTGCGATTTCATGCGGATGAACGTGGAAGGATTAAAGGGAAGGGAATAAAGGAAGTTGGATCTACCCGGTCGTTGGCGGACCACACGTACTGCGAGAGAACCTCTCGATGCCACGGGCGAACGCATCGATCACTCGAGTCTCGATTGAGTCGTAACTCGAATGAAACCCGACGATTATACGCTGTGTATACGAGTCTCTGTGAAGGCATATACACGTGTAGTTAAAGAATATCCTTACAGACGCCGCGGTCGTTTATTTTCGGGCATCGGTACGACGATGCCTGCCCGGGCGTAATCGAGTACTCTCGGTGCAACATATTATTAACTCAGCCGTGCCGTACCTCCCAGTCTAAAAGAGTCATCGCTTACTCTGCCTAACATCTTTATTTTTTTTTTATTTTTTTTTTTTTTTCTTTAGCTGCGTTTGAATGGCACCTGAGTGGAAAGGAAACCAAAAGCTCCGAACCGCACCTGTCTCTATGCTAATGTCATAGATAAATCCTAAACTCAGCTGGTCCCAAAAACTTGTAGACCATCTCCCACCAGCTTTTCGTTAAGGCTCGTCGTATCTTCCAGCTAGACTGCAAATGGATTTTTTTTTTTCTTGTTTTTATTTGTTGGGCAACGGAATTTTTTTTTTACATTCGTCTCTTAAGTTTGCTATGTCGCTACGCGCTCATTGCGCATAAGTTCGAGAAAAATAGGAGAAATTTGCGAGTACGAGAAATTTAAGATATGATAAGAATTTTTTTTCAGGTTTTTCAATTAGTTTCGATTTTACTGTTTTATCACACATTTTTCCCATGTAAAAAACAGTAAAAGCTAATTGAAAAATCTGAAAAAATTCATACGTATTCAGAAAAGTGAACGAATCATTTTCATTAAAAAAAAAGTTTCGTTGCTGGGTAATTTGTTAAACGATTAATTTTTTTTATTAATTTGTTAATAATATTTTGGAATTATTATTATGCGAAATTAATCTTTTCAGCACCTTTAGAATGCACGCATGTTTTTTCAGATTTTTATACCATCGAGAAGTATTTGCAATTTTCTCTCATTTTTCTCGAACTCATGCGAAACGAGCGCGAAGCGACATAGCTACCTTAAAGTACGCTGGATGGAGAGATTTGAACGAATCTGGGAGACGGCTGCTCAGTAAATTTCCGCGTGAAGGAAGGCAGACAAAACATATGGTCAGACGTCGCTTTTTATAGATAAACATTTTTCTATAAGCATGGAGCAATTTTTTTTTTTTTGTGATTTCGTTTTTTTTCTTGTCGATTTCTTACAATTTTGATATCCGACTGTCAATCACGATAAGGAAGTTCGAGGGTCGCGGGATCGACCAGTGCAGATGAGAAGTTAAATTTGAATGAGGGAAAAATGATGTGGACGAGTGAGTTCTGTTTCTCCGAGTGTCGGACGACAGATCGGCCAGTGGCCCTTTGACGATTGTTGAATCGTCGGGGGGTTTTCATACAGAATGCGCGAGAAAGTCAGCGGAGGGTCGAAAGTTCGATTCTCCCCTTTTATCTCTCGGACAGCGAACTCCGAGTGGCCACGTCAGCGCGCCATAGATCTCTCCCGTTCATGATACATCTGTATCATACGTATTCACGAGTTACCTTTGACGACTTTTGTATGGCTTTCGCGGGGAGATACCGTCGATCGATTTTTTTTTTTTTTCTGCACACGTAGAGTCGCCACAGCACGACGGGGTATAGACGAAAGCGGAAGTCTGCGTCGCCGGTACCGAGTAGCGCGTTTAGTCTGTGCCGCAGTAAAATTCGATCACGAACTTTGGCACCGCGGTGCGCGACCATTGACCGAAGGTTTTTGGAAAATTCAAGTCTTATGTTGGCAGAAGGGACGGTAAAAATTTGAAAAAATTCTCAAGGAGAGACATCACATGTCCGAAGGTGTGATAAAAATTTCGCAATGATTCGTCGAGCGAAAGATACGCTACGTTAATGAGGTACTAATGTAGTAGCACGCTGCCTCAAAGTCATCTTCATGGTCGTGACCCTCAGCCAAAATGAAATGTTTTTCACCTCCTCTGTAGTGAAACGTGACCAAAATCGTTGTCCAGAAGAAACATCCATTTTGTAAATAGTTAAAAAATTACAGGCCGTAGAAACTAACTCTCAAAAGTGTAAAAAAAAATAGCGAAAATTGAAACTTTCTTATCCTTTTCTCATAAAAGTTGAAAATTGAAATTTTCATATCGCTTTCTCATAATGTTCCTTTATTCGCGAAGTTTCTTCTATGAGGAAGTATTGCGTGTATTTTTGACTTTGTATTTCAGCTTGTTCGGTTGAGACATTCGCGAGTTATAACGGATCGAATTGTTCACGCCTGAGTCACACACACACATACATATATCGGGACAGTTAAAAAAAAAATGCGTTTTGTCGATGTTTTGGAACATTCTGAACACGTTTTCATAAAAAATTCTCGAATTTTATTTCACCATAACAAAGCTTCCTCTATGCACCCAGAACAATAATTTATTTGCCAGCCACCTTTTACTTTATTTAAATAAATATTGATTCCATTAAATAACTATTTACTTAATTAAAATAAATCTTTATTTAAATGAAATAAATATTTTACTCAAACCAAATAAACGGTGGCCGTCAAATAATTTTTTTTCTGGATGCGAGGAAGCAAAAAACAGAAAAAAGGAGCCCGGTCTCCAAGACAACGAATAGTTCTCTCAATCGTCATTTGCTCAACAAAAGTATCGACTCGTTTTTAATCAACCTCCCCGCGAAGCGTCGCAACGTTTCCCAAAAAAAAAAAAAAAAAAAAAAAAAAGAAAACCGCCAGGAAATACGAGCTGGTTTATTCGTCGGGCGAGCGTCGCCATCGCAGCTGCCCTCGGAGGGAACGGGGGCCTCGACGAATTAGTCCGCGAATGTGCGGCTCAAAAGAGAAAAGGGAGACACGGAATAAGAGAAAGGGAAAGGGAGCGGAGCCATTACTATGGCGCGGAGTCTGCCATGTACGAGAAAATAAAAGGGGGTATATGTGGAATCACCGTACGCGTAAGAGAGATCGGGGTGTGTGTATATAGCAGAAGAGAAACAGAACACCCCCCAAAAATGTTGGTCAACCCTCGGATATGTCGGTGGACTCTTAACGGGGGTGGACGCTGGTGAAGGATGCAGCCTCGCAATACGTGACCTCAGCTCCCTCCCTCCCCCCCCCCCCGACCCCCCTACAACCCTCTCCCCCTTATATACGGAGGAGTTCTCTCGGTTCTCTCGTCCACCCCGCCTCGAATTACTCACCCTTCATCTCTCGCTCCTTAATTTCCCCTCCCCTCTCAATGCCAGTGACGTCGTTCTACCCTCTTCCTCCCCCACCCTGCCACGTTTCTCTCCCTCTGCCGCCCCCCCTTTATCGAGGCGCGTTTACCCCGAAAATCCAAAAACGGGGGGATTTGTTTCCTAGGCTAACGTTGCTCCTGCGCTCATACACCGATTCTCTATATCGCGTCAAGGGTTCGGTACAGCAACCCCTCGATGAATTTAGCGGAGGACACGGGAGAAAAATGTCCGTCGTTCTGCCCTGTGAGACTCAACCGCGTGTGTGGTTCGATGGCTCGTCACGGGAAAATGCACTTTTTGGGGGAGTGAGGGAAAAAATTAATCGAAGGATGGGCTCGAAAAATGAGAGAATTTTTATTGTAATTGTGCGCTGAAAAAAAAAATTCGCTTGCGGGCTGCCGAAGAGAAAAATGTTTGTTTCAATTCTACTTTCAATCCTCACAATTCCATATGATATTGAAACGATAACAGCAAGACTGTCAAGGTGACATGTTATCTTTTCAATCCGGTATGAAATTGTACGAATTCAGAGTAGAATTTCAACAATGTTTTTACTTCTTTGGCAGCACGCAAGCAAATTTGTTGGTTTGGACTGTTTTGCCATAGCGTTTTAGAAGTTTTATTGTTTTTATAATAATAAGTTTTTAAATAATAATTTGATTTTTTTTTAGAGAAAGACGTGCACAAGAATTACGATTGCGGGCTTCTGTGGCGGTAATGAACGAGTTTTATTGCCGATGAAGAATAATTGGCGAGTTTAATCGACGAACTTAATTAATATTTTTTTTTTATAATCACGTAAACGTATAATCATCTTTCTGCACAGGAAGCAATATCTCGAAACAGAGATAATGCCTAACTTATATTTCCGAAACAGTAAAAATGACCTTTCAAATTGCATTCCAAAAGCTAAACCCAGAAAAAAAAATTATTTGAGGTCCACCGTTTATTTTGCTCAAGTAAAATATTTATTTTATTTAAATAAACATTTATTTAAATTAAGTAAATAACTACTTAAATGAAATAAATATTTACCTAAATCAAATAAATATTTATCTAAACCAAATAAATATTTTACTTAAACCAAGTAAACGGTGGCCGTCAAATAAATTATTATTCTGGGTGTAAAAACATAAAATAAAAAGCTTCAGACTCATTTTTTATTATAATTTATTTTTTCAATCGCAAAGTTTCAATTTTTAATACAAGACGATTCGAGTCGATCTGCGGAGATGAGGGACGAACGAGTTTCACATTTGGGTAAAAGAGGGATGCGTGACCGAAGCGGTCACTAGCCGCGCGTGCGGCTCTTCGTATAACAGCTCGGACGTGCCGGAGGGTCGCCAGCAGTGAAATCGGACGTCAGATGCAGAGACGCGGGAGTTTTTGTTGCGCGGAAGAAGAAAAAAAAACACCTTCGAGGAAAAAGTGACTGAGCGAGACTGAGAAGAGTATAACAGTAGAAAAAAAAAAAAGAAAATGTTGAACAAGTTCGTCCACGAGGACGCGTCGATGAGCTGTGTGTAAGAGTGCGCGCGCCCCACACACACGCATAGACACACGTAAAACATGCTATTCCGCGACAGAGGGATGACAGAGGGGCGAGAGTGAGGGGCAGCCGAGAGCTATCCCGGGGTGGTTTTAGCCGCGCCATTCAATTTATCGGTGGATTGACAGCTCTGTTAGGCCGTTGTTACGTTCGGCTCGCGTTCTTCTCGCCAGATCCCCGCAAAAAGAGAATTTAAAAAAGAACGAAAAAACGAGGTATAAATGGAAACTAACGAACGGCCGTTCTCATCTCTTTTATCCATCCTACAATAATAATAATAATAATAATAATAATAATAATAATAATAATAATAATAATAATAATAATAATAATAATAATAATAATAATAATAATAATAATAATAATAATAATAATAATAATAATAATAATAATAATAATAATAATAATAATAATAATAATAATAATTATTATTATTATTATTATTATTATTATTATTATTATTATTATTATTATTATTATTATTATTATTATTATTATTATTATTATTATTATTATTATTATTATTATTATTATTATTATTATTATTATTATTATTATTCGTCATTTTTTAAATCCAACTATTTTTGTTGCTGATGGCTATCTCAAATACTTCGAAATGCTATAGATTTGGATTTTTTCTCGACGTTTGTTAAAAAAAAAAGGCGGGATGTTCAAACACAGGGGTTCTCGTGTGCAGGATGGACACAGAACAAAGTGGACAAAGCATTTAATCGGACAGTGACGCATCGTTGGCCGTCTCGTGCCCTTTGACCATTTCTTTTCACACTCAGATATCAACGGTCTTTCGGAGATATTTACAATCCGTCCGAGTTGGTCATAGGCGAGGATCGATGATATGGTATATTTCTGTCCAGATTCCGTCAATGTACTGTAAAATCTTCCCATGACGTCGTACTTTAAGTTACACTAATATTTTGAGTCGACGAGCTACGTGTCTGGAAGATCGATATGCTGGATATAATAATAAATATGTAGAATTTATCGGAGAAATCGTTTCCTAACCGTTCCATGAGTGCAAGACTCCGTTTAAGGGAATGGGGAGGCATTGCAGAGACAATATGCAGAGTAAATGTATTATATTTAAAAGGTCAATTTTTCCATACGGATGTACATACATTTTAATTTTGTTTAGCATAAAAATTTTATTTTTATGCCCTAATATATGTATTCGAACTTCAGTCGATGCTATCCGAGACGTTGCCGAATCAAGATTTATCAGATCGTGATCGAGGGTCGAACTTTAAAACGTTAGTTTGAAGTTAAGATAACTCTTGAGATCGAACTTAAAATCAAAGTTTGACCAGAACTTCACTGCGTACTTAAGATCTATCTTAAATTCGAACTCAAGATCGACCTCAAGTTCGAGCTAATAGAAAGCTATAAAAATATATCCAAAATAATCTTCTTATTACCCTCCGGGTATCGTTTTTTACCCATCTTCACAACCATTGATCATGTCATTGAGGAAAACAATCAGCAATCATTCCATTGAAAAATTCAACAAATTCTTTTGCCAAGTCACCTATTCATGAAAGTACACACAGTAAAAAAATAATTTCGTACAACCGGAATACGAAGTGTCGTAAAAATAATTTTGTTAAATAAGTGACAAACTCGTTTGTTAAGGTTTGAATATTGGAAACCTGTCCTTTTATTTCCCGTGGCATTAACAATTTTAGTATGTAATTTTTTTTTTTTTTTTTTTTTGTCAAACTAGAAACCGGATGGTGGGATCGGAAAATTAACAAATAAAATATTGTGGACGTTTGTGGACAATAAGTTGTTCTAACAAGTACACATTTTTTTCACTGTGTAGTGTATTCAAAGTTACCCGCATTTGAGATCCAGATATAGATTCTACGCCGAAAGAGCGTTAAAGTTCGATCTCAGGTTCGATATTGAGTTCGATCACACGTTCGAATTTGACTTTGAACTTTAATTCGAACTTAATATCTAACTCGAACTAGAATCAAATTTGAGTTCAGACTTAATTTTTAACTTAAGATCAAATTTAAGCACGCTACGAAGTTCGGGCCAAACTTCAATCTTAAATACGATCTCAAGAGGGGTTTTAAGTTCAAACTAACGTCTTAAAATTCGACCCTCAATCTATGAGTTGAAAAGATATCAATGAATGTTTACTAAAAATATTAATTCATCTAAAAATTGTAAAAAAAAAAAGAAAAATCGGTAATTTTTTCCAACATTGGTGAGGACATTCTCGACGTTTCGCATCGCCTTAAGGCACCGGTACATTAGAGGATCTACGAGAGCCGAATGCCCGAGCTCCTTTCCCTGTCAAATATTAAGGCGGGCGGCAAAATAATCGGCGATTTCGTGAAACGTGAACGGTGCATCATGCGACGAGCGAGAATTCACTCGAATTTTAAACGTTACGACGTATTCACGTGATCCATTCTGCGAATTTGTAAGGAGCCGAGAACGAGGGTGAGAGAGAGTCAAGGTTACGAGGGTTCGACTCGAACTCGTTCATTTTAATTGCGAAATTCTAGGACGCCCGATACACGCCAGGACACGATACAGTATAGAAATGCAAGAGGAACGAGGCCGCACAACAACAGTAGAAAGCTCAGGGTCAGCGAAATGTACAAAGAGAAGAAGAAGGAGGAGGAGGAAAAAAAAATTGGACGGGGATATGTGAATAAAGTTAGAGAAGTGGACGTCCTTCCTCCTAGACCAGCTGGTGTTCCGACTGCGGAATCTATCCTGTCCTTCGCGGCGGTCTATTCGCACGCCACATGTTCGCCAGTGGGCTAGCCCGAACGAATTAATGCAGAATAGCTGAGAGCCGCGCATAATACTGCTATCCCGGCCGAGCGTGGACTGTGCTATTAGACTAGACTATTGAGAAGATTTTGTTCGATGCGGATCCAGCCCACTTATGGAATGTGCCCAAAAAAAAAAACCAAACTTTCGTACCACTAACTAACCTCTTCCAAAGTTCATTAGCCGATAGTTTTCTTTCTTATGAAGAAGATTACGCAATTTACTTCGGCTTAACATTTTTTTAAAATAATTGTTCAACGTTATTTTAAGATAAAACTTTCGATCTTAAAATGTGACTCAAAAATTATTCAATAAAGTGTCATCAAAACATGCGTCGAATCTAAGGCGTTGTAATTGGTTTTCAATTTTTTTGGTTTCTGAAAAAGATCTCTTACATTAGCCGATAGTTTTCTTTCTTATGAAGAAGATTACGCAATTTACTTCGGCTTAACATTTTTTTAAAATAATTGTTCAACGTTATTTTAAGATAAAACTTTCGATCTTAAAATGTGACTCAAAAATTATTCAATAAAGTGTCATCAAAACATGCGTCGAATCTAAGGCGTTGTAATTGGTTTTCAATTTTTTTGGTTTCTGAAAAAGATCTCTTACATTAGCCGATAGTTTTCTTTCTTATGAAGAACATTACGCAATTTCCTTCGGCTTAACATTTTTTTAAAATTATTGTTCAACGTTATTTTAAGATAAAACTTTCGATCTTAAAATGTGACTTGAAAATTATTCAATAAAGTGTCATCGAAACATGCGTCGAATCTAATTCGTTTTCACTTTTTTTGGTTTCTGAAAAAGGGCTCTTACATTTTTTAAATCCTTCTTCCCTTAACGTTTTTTTTTTTTTTTTTTTTTGTAGTTTCTAACAATTTTCATCAAAAATTCTTCGGATCAAATTTAGACCTGAAAGTCGTACGCAAAAATGATGTTCTAAAATGTGATCGAAACGTGAATTAAAAAAAAAATTGAAATTGCTTTTAATTTTATTTTCCAAAAAGTATCCAATTAAAAGTTAATTACTTTACGCGTAATGACAAAGTATCTGCTGTATACACAATAAACAATAACTCTCCAACGACCTAACAGGGAGTTCGAACCCCAACGATTTTGCTCGGTCAAGAAGAAGCGACAAAAAAAAAAAAAAAAAAAACCCTCTGTTGTGATTTTTTTTTCTCTCGTGACATTTCTACAACGAATGACGGATATCTCGAGGCACCGAACCGAAAATACAGTCCGGCGTACCGTGCGCGCCTTGTTATCTCGGTTTGTCACGGTTCGAGTAAATATCTTCTAATTACAAGACGCCGGACTCACTCGAGAGAAGAAACGAACCGGGAACTGCTATGTAGGAGTAAGTATGAAGTGATGCTCCGCGCTTCTCTTCCACTCGTCGAGTTCATAGGACCGCCTGTCGTCTGGCTCTTCCCCCCCCCCCCCCCCCTTTATGTCGCTCGCCACTCAGGACTTTGCGTCGACAAATAAAAAAAATGCATATATATCTTCAAACCCATAGAGCAGAGAAGGAAAACAACTGGTGCAGAGTCCGTTGAACGATTTCTTATCGATCGACGTTTACCAATTTGTAGAATTTTTTTTTATCAACACAGCGACACGCAACCGTTCTCGAGAGACGTGTATTATTCGAGTCCGTGTACGTAGGAGACTGCGAAATTCCGATCCGATGTGTGGAGTATGGAGGCAACGAACTTTTCGCCATCTGCCAATCTCGACCGGTCGCGATCGGACGAAATCCCCGCAGCTCCAGCGAGACGTGCGCAGGACGATCTCAATTATTCGGACGCTACTGTCGTCGTGACGTGCGCGCGGCAGCGGAACGAGCAGAGGATCATTTGAATTCGATGTAAAAAAAAAAAAAAAAAAAAATACAAAAAATTATAAAAGAAACAGGACGATGGAAAGTGTCGAAAAAAAAATCGGCAGCCGAGATCGCGGAGTCCAAACGGACTTTTCGAGATTTTTCTACAATGAGAGACGCAGCTTCGGGACTTGCTTCGACGATTCCCGATGCAAAAAATTTGAGGGACGAAACGACGGTTTGGTGGCTGTATCGATGGCTGAAATCAAGATATATCGAATTAATCCGCGGTTGACGATCGGTCAGATCGAAGGGAAGATTGTCCGGCAGCTTTGATATAGGCACTCGTCGTTTGGTCAACGCACTGCGCGTCACTTGAAAATTCCGTTATGCACTCGCCTCGAGTGCTTCCGGATCGGAGAGTGAGGGAAATCTTCGCGACAGTGTGGGAAACGGGAAACCCGAATCGGATAAGTGTGTCACGGCGAAGTGGGAGAATTTCAACGGTTTTCCAAATTTTTGCTCGACCGATAGTCCAGGTCGACCAGGTCATTTCCGAGCGTTCGATGCTTTTTTGCAATCCGGATGTTTCATAGATGCAATTTTTTTTTTTTTGCTTCCTCTACTTAATTTCGAGTGTGTGATAAATTAATTCCATCCTCTCGACGGACAGCCGCAGGTCTTTCACCTCTGAAAATTTCGTTTTATGAACTGTACAATGTAAAAATAAATTGTCAATTTAATGCACCGGACTGGAAGTTTTTATTCAAAAACTGGTATATTAAAATTCGTGCATAATTGTGATGAAAAAATAATGTTGAGTGTATTAAAAACATTGGGAATACTTTATTTTTTATAATTTACTTTAATTTTACTATGAAAATACTTTTGTTTTTATCATTTACTTTAATATCACTGAAAAAGTATATTAAATTTTCATCACAATTGTACATTAAATCCAATGTACCAGTTTTTAGGTAAAAACTTCCAGTCCGGTACATTAAATTTACAATTTTTTTTTTACAGTGTGCGTTACTTACATTAATTGAACACGAATGTACTTTTTTGTGGAATTAAACTACCAGATATTAAAATTCCTAATTTTTTGCCTGAAATTTACAAAAATGTTCATAAAAAATAAAAATTTTACTGTAGAATTACAACGCACATGTGTTTGAAATTTCAGAAACGGTTTATGTTAAAAAGCTTCCAATACCGTTCATCAATTATCAAAAAAAAAATTTGCCCTGTATTGACAATTCAAAAATTAGTTTAATTAATTCATTTAATTCTAACATTAATCGGAAGTGAGTTTTCTTTTAACCAGGTAAAAAAGATGAGCAACAACGTTTCCACGAGACTGCAACTTTCTGCCGGAGGATAAAACTGGTGGGGAAATTTATCCGCGGCGAGATGAGAAAAGCGTCGCGTGGAGGATGCGAGGGTTTGTTTCTGTCGTGGGTCGCTATTGGGGGATATACTGTGCTTACCGTGTAGCCACGGCTACATCGCACATGCAACCAGCACGTTCAGGCCTCGAAGGGTGTAAAACGCACGTCGAGCTATTACGGACCCGTTTCGGTCTGCACCCACGAGAAACGTCTGAGCGTTATCTACGCACGCTACTTTTGCACGGCAACTAGGATTATGGAGATTATCGAGGGAACGCGCCTCGCAGTCTCCGACACGGAGTGAATCGGAACACAAAACGGTAAATATTTTTATTTTTGGAAAATTCCAAAACAACCCCATTATTCGAGCTCGCCGTCGACGGTGACTTATCGACGCGTTGCCTACATTTATTTTCACCGACAAACATGAAAAATAAAAATCTATTTTCTTTCGTCCAATCGACAAGTACTTTCATGTAACTCTGTGAATTTTTTCAATTTTTTTTACTATAAATAAATTTATCATATTTTTAATATATATTTAATATAAATTTATTATAAATAATAATAATAATAATAATAAATGAATTCATTGTTAATAGACGCCTTCTTTAAACTTTTCATCGACGTTGCCATTCGATGATGCAATTGATTTACTTTCCACTGATAATTCTATTGGTTCGTTGGATTATCGAAATTACAGTCGTAGGCGAAGAATAATCGTTTCCTTATTTATTATTTGATTATTATCCGATATTATAGTGTAAACCCGAGTGTATAGACTGCTTATATATAGTGCTGCGTTGCGTCTTTCTGACCGCAGTGGATGGGGCTTCGAACGAAATCCTCTTAAAACTATAAAGCATTAAGCAAACAAGACCTCTGCGGGTCTTTTTTTTTTATCGTGGATCAAAGCTCCCAACCCCTCGCGCCGCTGGCAATTTTTACGACCGTGGTTACTCTCTTCGATCTGTTGTATAATATACTGTAAGGTGGAGACGATTATCGATATTACACGACGAGGAGAGCAAACAGACGACGCTGAGTCCACAAGCCGGTGCCACAAAAGAGAGGAACGAATTTTTTAAAACTGTTATACAACCTGCCACGGAATTTAGAGCTTCGGCCCGTCGTTTCTAAAACAACCTTTATCTCACTCGAGATATTAAAAAAAAAAATGTAGAAAAAAAAAACCCTGAAAGGAGAACGAACTTTAGCTCATGGAATGGAATTTATTCCATTCTGTGGGCAAAATTTTCCGATGGCTAAATTTTGGCTCATGGAATGGAATTTATTCCATTCTAAAAAAAAAAAAAAAATGTTGCCTAATTTCCGCTCCATCGGGAGAAGCATAGCGAGCGCCTAATACATTTTAACGTCCTGCAACGAATTTCGAGGGCCCGGACGAGTGTACATTGTTACCTCGGGTTTACCTTCGTTACCTGATTATTTGTGCAATAAAAATATAAAACTCTCTCGCCGAAGGTGAGTCGAGCCTCGAACGGCTGACGAGCTCCGTGTTCCCGTCGAGGTCTCTCTTCCTCCACCTTTACGGTCCCCCTTTGAGCAAAACTGGAGCAATTTCGTGAGTTTAATTGCAGCGCCCACCTTTTCTGCTCCGCCGTCCGTTCAACTTTATTTCTCTCTTTCCCCACCCCCTCTCGCTTTCGTGACTTTTCCGCACCACCCGTAAACACGACCGCTCCGGCCTCCCTTTCCCGATGCCATAACGAAACTAAACACAGGAGACGAACCCGCGAGCAAAACGTGTGTAATTTCCTCGGTTCCCGACGGCGAAAATTTTGTCTCGCAAAATTTGAACAAAAACCCCGGTGAGAGAGAAAAAGCCACTCGGCAAAAGACAACCCCGACCCCGAAGAGGCGATCCTCCTCGTCGTATAACCGCCGTTTTACGGCCCGCAGTTATACTATTTTGGAGCACAATTTTTAAGGACCGTTTACCGTTAATCACGACGAAAATTCGGGCAGTAAAAGACAAGAGAAAATTCATCCCGACTATACCTCAAAAGAAATGTGCGTATATATAACAGCTCCATATACTCTGTGAGTTTGTTATAAGGTCGAGCGAATTGTCACCGAACGCCCGTATTGCAGTTGCTCCCCTAACTCGGGATGAAAAGAATCGCCAATTTGCCATTTTACGACGGCTCGAATTTGCTTTTTACAATAAGCTTGTATTATTCAGTTTGGACCTGTAAAAAAATTAAAATCAAGCGCAAATTGGATCGGGGATCGCCGGCGATTTTGGACCGGAAACATCGAAGCCCGGTCGTGTGGCACAAAAGTTTAAATCTCTATTGGCTTAAAACTCCAGTGGTCAATTCAGTTAATTTTATAATAAGATTTAAAAAATGTATTTAATTTTTTATTTATGGTCGTACAAGACTCAAATTTCCAGTAGTTGATTAAATTCGTATTACAATGAAATTTTTTCGATTTGCTTTAAAACGATTTTTTTTTACTTATGACGATTATCGGCGGCGGGGCAGTTTAAACTTTAATCCATCGGCTCCAATTTGTAATACTTTATTAGCCCAATTACATAATCAGATTTTTTTAAGTGTTTTTTTTTTCTTTTTGGGTAAATTTTCATTCATATCAACTAACAATGGCCCGACAGATTAAATGTCAAAATTTCCATCCCAAATTTGCAATTGTTAAGTAATCCAATTTTGTAATCAGGGTTAAAAAAAAAAAAAAAAAATTGTCAAAATTTTCATTTACCGTGGGCATCGACAAAGTTTCGAACGAGATAATGGCTTAGGTGCTGCACCGAACGCACTTTCCCACGTGACACGGTGAAAGTGCAGGGTTAATCCTTTTCGCGATTCGACACGAGGCCAGTGCGCGTGTGTGCTGTACCTTGCGTGGAATTCGGCGAGATCGTTGTAACGACACCCCGATTCACCCTTTCACGGAGGATCTGTGAGTTCTGTACTCGATGTTTCATCCCTTTTTCACGAGTCCGAAGAGCGCAGGTAGAGAAGCGACGTAAAGGGTTAAGGACCCCGGAGAACGAGCGACAATGGGCACTGCCGGGCCAGGTAGAAATTCACGCTTTTACCCTTCACAACGCCCAAGGGTTAAGTGTCGTAATGATTGCCAATAATCTGGCCATTGTCGGAGAGTAGGGGAACCCCCTTTCTTCCATCGCTTTCCGCGCTCCGTGACACTCCAGAGATGGGTGAAATTTAATTTTTTTACGGCAAAAAAAAAATTGGATTTGTTCCAGAAATTAATTGGATAATTTGGTTACTGAGAAATTGTGTAGCGTGAAAAAAGGAATTAACGCTCGACCGTATATTTCGTAGCGGCGGTTTGGTCAGGATGAAGGCTTTTTGGCTTGTTTGCAGTGCAATCGATACGACAAGATCTCACCTGTACGCTTGACGAGGGACCGCATGAAAATAGCGGAAGGCATTGCAATTACAGCCTCCGAAAGTCAACACTTCGACGAAGCGCAGTCAAGTTGTCTTGCACTCATCGATAAAGTGTCGTAACTTTTAAACCTCTCCACGAATCGTTACCAATTTTTCATGACATCCTCAGAGAGTCAATACTTCCGTTTGATAATTTTTTTCAAAATAAAACATTTTTTTTATTCTATTGATTTTAATATTTAATAATTGATTTTCTTTGAAAAAACAAGTCTCCAAAATACCCCGAAAGTCCTCATTACGTAATCTGCATCTCTATCGACAGCGGTTGCGTACACAGTAAAAATTGTACCAACTTTTCTCGTCCACAAACGTCCACAATCATTTTCTTGTTAATTTCACAAAAATGTCTGTCAATTTTACGAGTACTTTTTGTAATATTAACAACAAAATAATTGTGGACGTTTGTGGACAAAAAAAAGTTTTGTTAAATATACAAAAAAACGTTGTGCAGCGATGTATGCAAATCGGAAAAAAAACGTCGCTCGATTTTGAAACGTGAATATATCGGGAGTTCCGGAAAGATCGAAATCTCTTCATATGTATCTGTTCTGCGGATGTTTTCGCCACTCTAGATCCCGATTCTTGATTCCTGCGGGGCGAGGTCCGATTTTTTCCAAATTCGAGGATAAAAATTTTGCCCGCGGATTTTTAGGCTAAAAATATTTTGTCGAGTGAATATTTTTTGTTTTAGAATCGAACGGTATTCTTGGTTTTTTTTTTTTTTTTCTGTTGGACGCGGCTAACGTGAATATATCGGGAGTTCCGGAAAGATCGAAATCTCTTCATATGTATCTGTTCTGCGGATGTTTTCGCCACTTGAGATCCGGATTCTTGATTCCTGCGGGGCGAGGTCCGATTTTTTCCAAATTCGAGGATAAAAATTTTGCCCGCGGATTTTTAGGCTAAAAATATTTTGTCGAGTGAATATTTTTTGTTTTAGAATCGAACGGTATTCTTGGTTTTTTTGTTTTTTCCGTTGGACGCGGCTAACGTGAATATATCGGGAGTTCCGGAAAGATCGAAATCTCTTCATATGTATCTGTTCTGCGGATGTTTTCGCCACTCGAGATCCGGATTCTTGATTCCTGCGGGGCGAGGTCCGATTTTTTCCAAATTCGAGGATAAAAATTTTGCCCGCGGATTTTTAGGCTAAAAATATTTTGTCGAGCGAATATTTTTTGTTTTAGAATCGAACGGTATTCTTGTTTTTTTTTTTTCTGTTGGATGAGGCTAACGTGAATATATCGGGAGTTCCGGAAAGATCGAAATCTCTTCATATGTATCTGTTCTGCGGATGTTTTCGCCACTCGAGATCCGGATTCTTGATTCCTGCGGGGCGAGGTCCGATTTTTTCCAAATTCGAGGATAAAAATTTTGCCCGCGGATTTTTAGGCTAAAAATATTTTGTCGAGCGAATATTTTTTGTTTTAGAATCGAACGGTATTCTTGGTTTTTTTGTTTTTTCTGTTGGACGCGGCTAACGTGAATATATCGGGAGTTCCGGAAAGATCGAAATCTCTTCATATGTATCTGTTCTGCGGATGTTTTCGCCACTCGAGATCCGGATTCTTGATTCCTGCGGGGCGAGGTCCCACGTAGGCACGGGCCCTCGAAGAATCCCGCTGACTTTTTTTTTGTTCATTTCCTTCTCTCTTCGTTTTTCGATCTCCGCGTTTGCGGCAACGGCGACGACAGGCGGCCGACAGGGTGGAGTGTGCTCTCTGGGTAGCTGCCGCCGATACGCCAGAGTGAGAAGAGGACATTGAAAGCCGCATGTGTTTTCATTCACTCGTGCCCCGAGCGAGAGAGAAAGCGGGTATTAGGTGAACGCCGCGTTTCTCTTCGCACACGTGTGGGCTATCTATACCTCCACGAATGCTGTGTATGTATATATGTATACACATATAGGTACACACGTGAGGAGCGGAGAATGGGCAGACTCATCCGACGAGAGAAGTGTGCGTGTTCCATGAGCCCGGAGGGGCGAGCAAATTTTTTTCTTTCTTTTTTATTTCATTTTATTTTTTATCGTTCGCCTCTGCGGGCACGCGCGGCGCACGCCCCGCGCGAGGGCAGGTGGCCACGTGAGCGCTCGGTGAGGCGCGAGCTAGCCGATTTTTCCAAATTCGAGGATAAAAATTTTGCCCGCGGATTTTTAGGCTAAAAATATTTTGTCGAGTGAATATTTTTTGTTTTAGAATCGAACGGTATTCTTGGTTTTTTTTTTTTTTCTGTTGAATGAGGCTAAAGGTAAAAGATGTTCGTGATTAAGTTCATCCGCGGAGAGAATGGGCATTTTTTTTTTTTGTCATTTTGGTAGTATTGACTTCGGGACAAAAACGCTGAGGGATTCACGTTCGGCGCGAACATATCAAGGAAATGTGAGGTCGGGATAATTTTTTTTTACTGTTTAAACTTTTATCTTTAAATTTTTATCTTTTATCTTTAAATAAAATTAAATGTATTGGCTCAAGCGAAGTGAGTTTTCTTCCACGTGTATACGTTTATGTATGTATATTTCAGAGCGTACTGGATGGGAAAAACCCTAACGGAAAAGCCAAAAAAAAATGAAAAAAAAATGTTCATCGTTCCAATATTGCAATTTCGTAATATGCCGAGTAAGTCAATAAATTTTTTTAATACTGCTGTAGGTTAACAGATTGATTGCGAAAAACACGAGCTCCAGTTCGAACCATTGGAATAAAAATACCCCAGCCGGGACTTTCGATTTCATCCGTTCGGTGGCGGTAGCCAACACAGAAAACGGCGCCCTGCATCTCCGTCTCCCTCGAACAGTGGGTGTTCTGTTTCTTGCTGCGCTTTGTACCGGAGTCGGCACGTTCCCCCGGGCCATTCTTCCCTCCTCTCTTCCTCTGTCTCACGCGACTCGTGCATGCATTTTCACACACTGAACAATCCGAGAGAAAGAGAACGAAATATCTGAAGTGCCGATAAAACGTTTTTTCGGCAAGGTGCGGGCCGAGCACAATTGCGGAAGGAAAAAATGCACACACGAGAACTCTCGAAAGTTTTTCTATTATTTTATTTAGTATCTCCTACGAAGTTTTCTCGCAAGTGTTTTTTTTTTTTCTTTTCTTATGTACGAAGCTCGTACGATAATTTTGTGTTGCGAATCCGAACGTCTTCTATCTTTTTCATTATTCAAGAGAAAAATGAAAATTGCGCTACGAGTACTCAGTACTCGACCAGTAAAGGCTCAGTTCTCGGCGAAGTTTTTCGATTAGGAAACCCCGCAAGATATATAGAATTACCGATAAGAGCTTCGATATATTGAAGGGAGGGCAAGTTTGATACGCGACAGACTGCAATTTATCGAGCATGATGAATATTCTAACAACTTGCGCTATATACGTTATAATTTTCGAAAAAACGTCTCTCTACGGGGATGAGAGCCCGTATTATATATTATAATAGCAGTTTCGTTGACTTACGCGCATCGCGCGCTCGCAGTATCTCCGTGAGTATTTGTGAGTATCAGTGAGTATCCGTGATTATCCGTGTGAGTATCCGTGAGTATCCGTGAGTATCCGCGAGTATCCGTCAGTACCCTTGAGTATCCGTGAGTATCTGTAATTATCTGTGACTGTCCGTGAGTATCCGCGAGTATCCGTGAGTATCTGTGACTGTCCGTGAGTATCTGTGACTATCTAGTGTCCGTGAGTATCTAGTGGCCGTGAGTACCCCTATGAGTGTGAGTATCTGCGAGTATCTGTGAGTACCCGCGAGTTCTCGTGAGTATTCGTAAGTATCCGTGAGTATACATGTGAGTATCCATGAGTATACATGTGAGCATCCGTGAGCATGCATGTGAGTATCCGTGAACATGCATGTGAGTATCCGTGAGTATGCATGTGAGTATCCGTGAGTATGCATGTGAGTATCCGTGAGTATACATGTGAGCATCCGTGAGTATGCATGTGAGTATCCGTGAGCAAGCATGTGAGTATCCGTGAGTATGCATGTGAGTATCCGTGAGTATGCATGTGAGTATCCATGAGTATACATGTGAGTATCCATGCGAGCATCTGTAAACGTTTGTGCGAGTATCGGTGTGAGTGTCGAATCGACATGATTTTTATTATTATTATATGTAGATCTATATTATGTATTCAATTTCCCCGTGCGGGTTAGGAAAAAAAAAGCGCTCCGTCTCAGTTTCCCTAGTGTCCATCTCGCTCCTCCCCCACCCTCGAAGGATCACGGTCGCAGGTTGACCCCCACCCTTTCCCACTTTTTTTTCTCGTGCTCGTGCTCTCTCGTCTCCTCTCGCTCGCCGTCTAATTTTTTCTTTCTCTCCTGCGCTTCCTCCTCCCCTCCTCTCGCTCGCTCCGCACGCCAATCCTCGCTCGCTCTCGCTCGCACTCACTGCCGAACGCACGGGCGCACGCGGTAAGGCAGAGAGGCAACACGTCGGGCTCGCGCGCTTCGAGACGCGCGCAGCAATGGGGGTGCGCGATATATATCCTAGATGCGGCCGTGGGGTTGAACGCCCCGGTGGTAGGGATGACCACCGTACCCGAGTCTCTTACTACGGGGCGCGCTGTGCCGCTCTCGCTTCTCGACGGAGACCCGAACACGGTTCGTGCGCGGTGGAGAGGGTAAAAGTTGGGGAAAAAAAAAAGAAATGACGAAAAAAGGGTGGTGGGGGTTGTTTGACTACAGCTAGCGCGAGACCGCTGTCAGTTAGTATTGGGTTAGGTCAGCCCGGAGCAACATCGGTCGTAGTAGTTTGCCGACTGTCGTCGTAGTAGTCGAACGCGCAGCGTGTTTCTTCCTAGCACGTATTTTACACGCCGATGTGTCCTCGAGATTTTCATTTGTTTTTCTCATATATTTTTACGTCATCGACGCTCGGTATATACAAATATTGTATGTGTTCGCGTATCTATATGCGTCGATGATATATATATATATGTATATATATACATAAAAAAAGAAGACGTACCTCGGAACTAAAGTTGAAAAAAAATAAATAAACGGGCCCGAACGGATTTTGCAAGTCCGAACGAGTAAAACCGGCGAAGCACGTGAAATCGAGAGTGGTGAATCTGAGTTACGGGAGGAAAGAAAAAAAGAAACGGTTGTAAAGATCCAAGTTGATTTTTAACCGATCCGACGACGAATTTACTCGGAAATTACTGTGCGATGTGTCAAGTGAAGGAAGAAAATTGAATAGTTCTTTTGTTTATCGTCCGAAGATAAATAGAAAAATTTTGAGATTCGATTCGAAGAATAGAGGGGAAATAAAAGAAACAAAGATAAACCGGCGCATCGCCCTGTCGATAAAGTGGATGGAGTGTCACAGTGGAAAACGTCAACACGGATCGTAGAATGGCACTTTCTTATCTGCAGGAAGCACAGATCAACGCAGGTACAGAAAAAGACATGCATAAAAATATATTATTTTTAAGACGAGGTTCGGCGAGGGAAGTAAAAAAAAATTGAGCCGCGGCTCGGAGAGACGATTTCACTTCTGCCCGCGACGGTTTCGCTTTTTTTTCGACCGAGTTTCACCGATCCCGAGGGCGGCTCGAACGCTCGCCGACGGAAACCCTGCGTCGGAAAACCTTGCATCGCCGTTGCGTGAAAGTTCGAATTCTCTCGAAGAAAAAATTTCGAGACGGTCGTACCAGTTTTTTTTTTCTGAAGAAGTCTCCAATCACTACGAGTTAGCGCGAAAAAATTATTTTTCAGTCGAAAGGTCGAATGAGATAAAATAGAGATTCCAGGTATTTTCGATTTAGCTGGATTAGTCGTTTATGCTGGAGCGATAAATTCTCTTTCGAGACTGTTCGAAGCAGCTTCTGTTGTTTTAATATGACGAAAATTAATGCAAGAAAAAATAGAAAGTCGTCTATGCTGAAGCGATAAATTATCATTCGAGACTGTTCGAAGCAGCTTCTTCTGTTGTTTTGAGGTGAAAAATGAATGAAAAACCTTGGTTTTCGAAAGGCCGGCCCACTTGAATTTTAATCGTCGAATAAACGTGGCGTTTTCGCCTTTACTGACTCAATCGGGTGAGCGCGAATATAATCGTAACGTAAGATTTACCGCAAGGTCCAGCGACGCAAAACTTCCCGAGTGACGGTTTTGCCGCGCGTTACGGCGCGTCATGTGTATACAAACTAGCACGCTGGGCCGCCTTCGGAAATCTCACCCGGACAACGTCCTTCTCTGACATTCGCACAAGCGCAGCACTCTCTCTCTCGTTCCGTGTAATCCAATGTTAGCTTCCGAACGGGCGTTGCGGTAACGTTGAACGCCGTCGTCGCACGGCTGTGACCTTGAGAGGCGTCGGAGATAATGAGAAAACAGTCCAATCGTCGATTCCCGAAAAGCCACACAATAGGACACTCTCCCTGTACAAAGAAAGCGCGGTTTGCTCTCGAAATACTTTCGAAATTCTTCCGATGTATATCCTCGATTACGAAATCGAACGGGAAGGTCGAGCGTCCGCGGGAAGCCCCATAGCGATTTCCACATTTCACATTGTCCACTCTGCGTCAAAATTTACGTGGACGTTTGGGGATTATTTTTTCTTTCTTTTTGTTCAAAGATTTTCTTCACTGTTTCTTCTCTGCAAAACCGGAAATAATCGAGGTAGTAACTTTTTATCAACAAATGAGATCGGTCAAAGAAGAAAAACTCTTCGAGTAGATTTTAAATTTTTTATATATTTTTTTCCTCCCGAAACGAAAGATAAAAATCATTAAAGGCAGCTTTTTTCTGTTGGGAAATGAGATTCGCAAAAATCGTGCGGTTTAATCTCGGAATCAATAACATATATTTTTTTTAATCCGTCTTCGAGTAGATTTTGCATTCCCCGATAATTTTCTCTTCGCAAAACGAGGATGGCGAGATGGAAGTATCGTGAAGTTTCTCGCGACCAATTAGGTAACGGATGCAAGCGAGGGCGGTCCCGCGAGTGTTGCCGGGAAACGAACTCGCCGTTCGGGAAAGCGTTTCGGGGGGGGGGGGTCGAGGCCACTGGCGTAAGCCGGTTCGGCGCTGGTCGAGAGGGAACGCGCGGAAAACGAGGATAAGAGAGAAAAGTTCGAGGCAAGGGTGGACTCGTGGGATTGCGAGACGTATCGACGGCCGAGAGGCGGAAGGGCGTATCTCGAACGGTTTTGCACGTTGAGTCGCGCGGTTCACGCCATTCTCTTTCTCGACAGCAATGTAGCGCGTGAATCGGCGGAAAAGGCGAAAAGCAACAACAAAGAAGAGAGAACGAGATCGCGGGAAGAAGCGACATCATTGGTTGGTGCTGCCCAAACACACCCTTATTGATTCGACCGGGCTCGTTACGTCCCCCTCTAAGCGGCGCCCATTAATTAGTACGTGTCGGCCGACCATGGACGCGCTCGATTCCTCTCGAGAAACGACACAACGAACACTTTTGCCATCGAGGAAAAAAAAAAAAAAAATTCACGTTCCGTTCTCCGAGCCCGATCTTGTTGATGTTTACATCGCGAGGCTCGTTGCGGGCAACGAAGCTACGCTCACGTACCCTTTCTGTTCACCACTATGTAGAGGAGAAAAACAATTTCGGACGCACATTTCGTACGTAGACATTTGGCGAATATTTTACTTTATATTTTCGATTGTGTATTCGAGCGAATGGGTAAGAAATTCGCGAACGAGGAGACATTCAATTATCCTCCAGTTAAATTCTTTCGCAGCACCCGAATGTGTTTCAAACACGCGCATAAAAAGCTTCCGTCGACTTATTATAAAAAATTGTATACTATATCTATATAGTATATCTGTATCTATATACTATATACTATATCTATATACTACACCCAGAGAAATAAATTATTAGACGGGCACCGTTTATTTGGTTTAAGTAAAATATTAATTTGATTAAAATATATATGTTACTTGAACCAAATAAACGGTGGCTGTCTAATAAATCTTTTTCCGGGTGTAAATAAATCTTTTTCCGGGTGTAAATACTGCATATTCTTCTGAAAACAATGATTTCCAAAAAAAAAAAAAAAAAACCCCCAATGCATATTGAGATTTCGATTGAACGTCGGGTTAATCGTGTTCTTTTTTTTTTTCTCTAAAGAAAAGAAAAATGAAGATCGTTTAAAGAATGAAGAAAAGTGCCGCCGTGTTTGTGTGATCGCGATGTTCCGCTCGCGTACGGTACAGGGCCGCGTTAGCGCGTGGGTCTCGCGGATCCGTGAATGAACGCTGGAAAGGCTGTATAGTACGGTAGTACGAGCGCAATATAGAGTGAATCTCGTACGTGCTCGAGCACGCTCGAGCGGAGAGGCAGCGGCGGACGCGTGTGTGGGTGAATGGAGGACTCGGGGCGCCGTCGACCTCGGCGCCCGAAGCCCGATGGAACGAGAGAAGCGGCAAAAATGAAGAAAAAAAAAAAAAAAAAGGAAAAAAGGTCGGCGAGTGGGTGTGAGAGATCGAACGGGGAGGATACGAGAGAGTATCTTCCGCGAGTACTCCGGGAGAAACGGCGATCCCGCGCATCTCTCTTACAGCCACTCCACCACCAAGCGTATCCAGGCAACTACTAACGACCTTACTATCGACGATAGTGCAATTTTTTTTTTTTTTTTTTTTTTTTTCTTCACCATCTCGTACGCACACAGACGCGCATGCAGGAGCGTAGAAAATACGCCCTTACGACCTCAGTCACGCGATACAGACAGATGGGTAGATACAGCAACCCGGAAATCGAATAAATTTATCCGAAAGGTCGTAGGCTCGATAGCTATGATATATGGCGAATAAAGATTCAATCGAGACTTCGCCTACTCCGCCGCGGAGATTTATCGGATCGGTGGAACGATATTTTTTTTTTTTTTTCCCCGCCCGTGGAACAATCGTCGCGACACCCTCAGGAGACAAAAAATTATAGTCGATATTGTTTTCTTTCGATAGATCGGACCGGTCGAATTACTTCTTTTTTTTTTTTTAAACCATTGACATTTAGAAGAATTAGAGAAAAAGGAAATCGCGGATGGATGATAGATACAAAAATTTTATGGATTTATCACTGCATCGACAACCGCCCAAAAACGCGAGCCTAATTTTACCCGAATATACGATTTGAATTTCAAAGCTCGACAACTTTTTCAATGTAAAAGAAATCCATTTTTTTCATAATTTATATAATGTAATTCACTTTATATGATATATAATTAAATTATATAATATATAAAAAATAAAATAATCATATATATATACATGTATAGAATTTATTTGTAATAAAAAAAAAACATTTTAATAATTTCGGTTTTCATATTTTTCATTCCAGGACTCCACGCAACTCAGCAGTACGACATGAAGCAGGATTCGGAAAAGCAGCCGATGTCGCCGCCGTTGAACAACAACACATCGGCCTCGATGTTTCCCGGCATGGGTGCGGCAGCAGCAGCAGCGGGTCTGTCGATGCTGACGCCTCAACAGCTGATAGCCGCGAGTAGAACGGCGGCCCTGATGGCTGCCGGGATTCCGGTATCGCTGCACGCAAGTTTGGGCGCCACGCCGTCGTCGCTCTACCGTCATCACCAGACGTTGTTCGGAGGCTGGGCGCCACCTTCGGCGGCGTCGCCACCGTCGCCGTTGCTTCACTCGACCGGGCCCGTATCACCGGCCCTCAGCACCAAGTCCAACAACTCCCGGCGCGCCAACAACAACAACAACAACAATAACAACAACATAGTGAGCAGCAGCGCGGACCGGATAACGAAGAAGGCGCAGGCGGCGAAGAGGCGAGCACCGAAGAGCAAGGTCCAGGACAACGGCCAGAGTCTCGCCCTCGACGGAACGGCACCGCCGAGCCCGCCCGCCTCCATAAGCCCCGAGGCCGGCAAAGATCCCAGGGACAAGGTCTTCACTTGCGGAGTTTGCGCGAGGTCCTTCGGATACAAGCACGTTCTCCAGAACCACGAGCGCACTCACACCGGCGAGAAACCCTTCGAGTGTCCTGAATGTCACAAAAGGTCAGCAGCTTTTCGATTGCCATTGTTTTTTTTTTGTCCCCCCCACAATTACACGGAACCGTTTATCGGAGTTTTATTTATTTATTTATTTATTTATTTAGGGTACGGGATAAACCTTTTTACTTGCATACAACAATAAAAAATTAATTAGTAAATCAGCAAATAGTGGAAATGTCTCTAACAATTAGAATAATATCGCCGGATCGCATCTTAATATGATATCAGATAAAATATATTTCATCATTTCATTGAAACATTCTTAATCGAGACACCGATTGATTGTCTGTGGTAGCCAGATTATTCAGGGATAAAAGTCATTCGAGTCAGGAGTTGGGCTGAAATTGTTGTATTTGTCCGCCAAGACGTTTGAGAGACACAGCGGTCTATAGTTGGAAGACGAAATTCTCGAAAGCAAAAAAAATAAAATAATAATCTCGAAAAGAGCAGAAAAAAAATTTCAAAAAAGAAAATTCTAAAAATAAATTATCAACCTATCGAAGTTGCGACTAAAGATTTACCGTTCTTACGAGGCTTTGAGATATCAGTTCGCCGTGAAAATGTCGGACTAACAGCGTCCGGTAACTCCGAAGCGTCGCTAAATCGTTTACTGTCCTCGACTAACGGTTTCTCGAACCCTCCATGTTACAGATTCACCCGGGACCATCATCTGAAGACGCACATGAGATTGCACACCGGCGAGAAGCCCTACCACTGCAGTCACTGCGACCGCCAGTTCGTCCAAGTGGCGAATCTCCGTCGTCACTTGCGCGTCCACACCGGCGAAAGACCCTACGCCTGTGAGCTGTGCTCGGCGAAGTTCAGCGACTCCAATCAGTTGAAGGCGCACCTGTTGATACACAAAGGTGAGAAGCCGTTCGAGTGCGAGCACTGCCAGATGCGATTCCGTCGGAGGCATCATTTGCTGCATCACAAGTGCGGTAACCAGTCGTCGAGGTCGCACGTGGGTTCGCCCTCGTTGGCCAGCGACGATCTCGAGGACGACATCGACATCGACATCGACGTCGAGATGGACGAGACGGAGTCGTCGGTCGTTCACGTCAGGAAAGCGCCGACACCGGTCAGGAGGCAGCAACAGCCGCAGCAGCAACCTCAGCAGCAGCCGCAACAGCAGAGCCAACACCGTCCGATGACCAGTCCGGTCATCGACACGTCGATGCCGCTCAATCTCTCGGGCAATAAGGTCGAAATTCCGGAGCAAACGGAACCCGAAGATCTGTCCATGTCGACCGGCGTTCCGAGATCTCACTCGCACTCCCACAGCAGCGGCGGCTCGCCGCTCAGCCGCAGCCACAGCAGCGACTCCATTCACGAGGACGTCGACGAAGAGCTCGACGTGTCCGAGGCCAGCCCGAGCTCACTGTTCCTTCAGCGACATCATCACGACTTCAGGCACTATCTCGCCGATCTCGGCTCCAATCTAGGCCACGCGTCCTAGTCGACTATCAGGGGTACGTAGCCGATAGTAAGAGATATGAGAAAATAATTAATGATAATAATTATTCGTCGAGAGACGATTATTGAGAGGCTAAAAAGATTCTACGTAAAGCGCGCTGGCAAAGATAAGGATACAAATTAATGGAAAATAATGGAAATATCCGAGACACGGAAATTTCTATTTCTTTTCCCTCTACACACGGTATATAGTATACTCGATGATAAATCGCTACTAAAAAAAAAAAACACTAAAACCAATCACCGGTTCACAGTCACTAAGCGTTAAGAGACTTTTATAAGAATACAAATGTATATGTAAATAGTACATATATAGATGAATGAAAAAATGAAAAAAAAATAATAATAATGATAGAAATATATTATATTTCGATGAAGACTATTGTAGCTACGTCGTCGGAGCTCCGACACTCGGCTCACTGATGATGGCGAGGAAAACAAAAAAGAAAAAATGAACAAACATACAAACTAACGGAGATAAAAATAAAAAAATTCAGGGAAGCGTTTACGTAGATTATATAAAAGTATATATATTATTATATGATAGTACTATATTTAGGGAGAAAGATTAACTCGCGAGGTGAGACGGACCGACGGTGGTTCGTCTCCGGGTTGTAATTAGTTAGGAATTTAATTTTTTTTTTTTTTCGTCGTATATATATCGTGTAAATAGTCTCGCACCAATCACACCTGGATTAGATATTATATATATATATTATACGGATTTAAACGTATATTGTATTAAGTTAGTCGTTGTAGCTAGTGAGTGTTTCGTTTCCGGGTGTATCATATTATCTTTTTTTTTTTTTTCGTCGCGAGAGATTTCGAAAGCGAGGTAGATAGATCTTAGGATTTTCGTACGAATGTGTGTGTATGCAAAGTTGTCCGGGATTGTGATGTTCCTTTTTTTTTTTTTTCGTTTCCTTCGCGTCTATTGTTGAAGATTTAACGATAGGAGAAAAGAGAAAAGAAAAGATAATTGAGAGAAAGGAAATGAGAGAATACGACGGAATGAATGTAACTGGTATACAAGTTCCTCTGACAGTTAAAGTAGCGGGGGTGAGTGACAACGGTCCGTCCGTCCTCTGTCGCTCGGGTGTTCAGATTTTTATGAATTTTTTTTTTTACCACGAATTTCGCACCCGCGACGTCGACAAACCCTTCGTTTTTTTTTCAACTATTTTCATTATTATTATTATTATTATTATTATTATTATTATTATTATTATTATTTTTGTTTTCGCATCGCTATTTATTTTACATGTGTAATAATCACCTCGCTGCGAATTCTGCGTGCGTCATGTTGTTATAGTTTTTTACCCTTATTATTCGACTGTTCCTATAGATAAAAAACTAAAAAAAAAAAAAAAAACTAATTAATATTTCCCCACTGTATAAACCCCGATGATGAGAAACGGAATTGTTAAATACATGTACAAAATTTAAAGTGACGAAGTTTGATATTATTTTGTCAGTACTTTCGGTTGACCGAGACTGCGAGACACAGCCACACATTACACTATCCGCAACATCCCCGTCCGCCTGATGTGACGCAATCCTATCCTGCATGTTGTTAGAACGATAAATATTTTTAAAAAATTAAAATTGTCGTATGTAACGAGAAGTAAAAAAAAAAATGTTGCCGCTCGTAACATCTTCTTTTTTATGGTGCCAGTTTTTCGAACGCGACGGTAGATATTCAAGGTCCAAATTTCAAATTCTATTTTTAAGCTCACTCTCCAAACGGCTCGACGCATCGCCACCAAATTGTTATACCATCCTCATCGCACTGATACTTTTATCTCAACATTTTGCCAATTTAATTTTTCTCCATCAGCTTTTCCAATGTAACATCTTAATTTTTGTCTCCGAAAAGATTTCACTTCACTCGGTGCGAAAACGGCAGATTTACGCATGCCTCGCGTGCGTAAAACCCCAATTTTTCACACCTCGTTAAGTGAAATTTCGTACGATACTCGTGCGAAAAGCTTTCTCTTAATTCGTGTGTGCAAAACTCGCCTTCGACTCGTGCTGCGAACTCACAATCGTCAGAAAAATTTTATCGCACTAGTATCGTAAATGAATATATATATATTTTTTGAAACTAACTGTTTCTCTCATTCCAGTTGTCGATAAAAATTGATTCCAAGACAGTAAAAGATGCATAATAATTTCCGATTTTGCGCACATCACGGAATCCCGAAAGTGTCTCACTAGTTTGCCGTTGAGATCCCCGGGCCGCGATTTGCGAGGAAGCCCTCAGAAGAGCCGCGTGTAGAAAAGTTTCTCGAGAGACGGAGAGTGGAAACGATGTTCGTGGACGGTGGTGGTTGGTTGAAAGCCGCTCTGATTTATGTCGTCCGCATAGTCTTCCTCGTCATGCAAATTTCTCTCTCGAAGGTCCTTGGGCAATTCGAGGTCAGCCTCGAGAATGGCCCATTGTAACTGTTAGATCCAGAGAGCCCTAAATTGGTACAGTGTCCGGGTGGACTCCACCGGTGAGCGTGCGGAGGGGGGCTGCGTGCTCCTTTAAATTTCCTTCGACTCGCCCCCTCGTCCATTCATTGCATCCTATCTTTTCCCTCCTGCGGGACCGGTGGGCTAACAACCAGTCGGCCCTTTGAAAAATAGCAACTCGGCCTCGAATGCTCCTCTTTTCTCTCCGCTACTCCCGCGCCCATTCGCCATGTAACTTTTGGCGCAAATATCGTCCGCGGCCGAAAAATCAGGGTCTGCCCTAAATTGCCCTCGTTTCACCTCTGGGCCATTCTTTCTGCGACCGCTCGAGTTTCGCGAGGAAAAAAAAAAAAAAGAACGCCCGGCGTCCCGACGATCCGTGTACGGCCGTTGCGAAATCTGCTCTTCTTACTCTGCCTCTTATTCTTCTTCTATTGGCAAGAATCTTCTGTTATATTCTTCGAGCCGAAAATTTTCGAAGACTGCGCCACTACACCTTTTCTTTGATCCCCGAAACGGCCTTAAGCCTACTCGCTGTCCTAACTGGCTTTAAGATAGGGAAAAAAAAATTACACATCTAGTGGGTTAAGGGTAGAATGGAGAGAGGTAAGTCCTTAATCGAGTCCGAATTTAAGTTTGAACTTGAGTATGGTCTTTGGTTTGAACTTGAATTTGAACTTGAGTACACCGTAGAAAAGGTTTGGTAATATCAAACTAAGCTGCGGTTGCGGGTGGCGAAAGAAATATTTGGTCGATTGAACGAAATTTTTGTTAAATCCAAGTAACTATTTGTTGAAGCAACTAAATATTCGGTCAAACAACTAAATATTCGGTCAAACAACTAAATATTCGGTCAAACAACTAAATATTCGGTCAAACAACTAAATATTCGGTCAAACAACTAAATATTCGTTCAATCAACTAAATATTTCTTTCAATCGACCAAATATTTCTTTCGCCACCCGCAACCGCAGCTTAGTTTGATATTACCAAATCTTTTTTTCGGTGTATGAACTTAAGTTTAACTTAACATTGAACTTAAGTATAAACTACGAATTCTCATTCGGCCTTCACAAAAACTATTTTTGGGGGCAACTTTCCGCAACATTATATGTATTCGGTATACGTTCGGTGTATATCTATATACAAATTTTCATTAAAAAAATGTTTAGAAAGTTTGGGATTGTAGCAGTTTCGGGAGATCCTAAAGAAGTTCGGAAAATGTCTAAATTCCAAAAAATGTGTAATTCGAATTGGAGTTGAAAAACGCGATATAAAAAAAATTTGTCATCTTATTGAGAATATTTGTACCAATTTTCACGAAAAAAAAAAATTGCATTCCTTCGCCCCCTTAGCGGAGTATTAACACCGGTTCGTTCGAGTGTAGTTCGAAGTGAAATGTTACTTTGATACAGTACTTTAAACAGCACAGGGGTTGTGTTGCGTCTTGGGACAACAGTTTGCCTGGTTGCACTTTGTGAATCGACGAAGCGATCGTTGCTTTAAGAGCGCTCGCGCCAAGATTTCTTTGACAATGGCAATGCGCCTGGTCCAGACTTTCACTTCTCAAAGATTTCTCTCTCGATCACTCCTCGCCCATCCACGGTTCGACGATGCACCCTCGTTTCTTGCGAGCACGCTCGATCGAACACGATCAAGATTCCTTTATTACGGACCTTCTAACCACCCTCTACTCTCTCCTCCTCGAGAAATAGACCCCCGAGGAAAGACCAATGTATCCCTCGTTTCATTCCACTCGAAAAAAAAAAAAATAAAAAAAATTGTTTCAGGATTTGAGAAATTTTTAGCATCTTTAGTGTATCGATACTTGAAGATCTTGGAATTCGTATTTTTAGAGGATTTAACAGTTGCTTCATTGAGAGGATAAAAATATTAGGAAGTTATTGTACAGAATTTGACAATCCTCAGCTCGCAGACGGGTCGAATAATAGCAAAATTTGTAAAAAAAAATTATCGTTTTATTTATAGAGGAAACAAATCAATTACGAATATACGCGTTCCGGTCCAAGAGTCCTTGGTTCATTCGACGGAAAACTGACAAAAAGTAACAGAAACGTGGATTTTTGAAAAAAAATTTAAAAAATTTGTAGACAGGAAATACCGTAAGCAAACTTCGGGTATGACCATCGGTACATCTTCCTGACCGTTTCACTTTCAACCCAAGAATTCGTCCCCTGTTCGGAATTTGCACCGTTCGTTATTCAGGCCCGAGTAAAATGGAGCGCCTATTTTTGCGTCACAAATTCGAGCCCGGATAGAAAGTGGGATTCGTCTCCGAGTATCGCTTTCTTCGCATACGCATTGCAACCAGCTGGTCCCTTAAAAAAATGTCCACTAAATCTCTATTTTCACTTTTTTTTTCCATTCGTTACCAATATTTTTTCATTTCTTACCGATATTTCACGATATTTTTTTTTTTCACCTATATTCTTAAATTTGTTAACTGCGACAGAGGTTAACGAGTCCGGTGTACTCGTACCCCGGCAAAGGCCACCAAATTCAAAAAAAAAAAAAAAAAAAAACATTAAAGGAAAATAAAAATAAATAAATAAAAAATAGAAGATGCGAAGCATAAGCCAGCCACTGTACATAATATACAGCAGCCCCGTCCCGCCAGGCACACTATACGAGATGCGAAGTCCGCTATGCATAGCGAAATTACAGCTACGACAGATTCGTTGTTCCTTTTTGCGAGACGAGAGATTTCGTGGGAAGAGGTTTCACGATACCTGTAGGTATCACGTGTGACTCTCATTGTGAAATTTGTATAAGCGCGAGTCGTAGATTCTTGCTGTTTGCTGTAGGGCAGAAACCGGTTCGTCATCGAGCCGAAATCTCGTGAATGATCAATTGAAATCAAATAACGAATCTTTTTTTTTTTCCTTGCATAAAATAAAATTGCAAACAAAATTTATGAAATAATGTAAACAAATTATAATATTATATGTTTGAGTTATCGCGCTATTATGCTTATTCGGTTATTAATATCTGTTTATATTAAGGTAGTCATTGCGAATAGTGTTCACTTCGCATAAGTTTCAGAGAAATGAGAGGGACTTGCAAACACTTCTTCGTAGTATAAAAATCTGAAAAAAAAAATCAAGCGTATTGTAGGTGCCGAAAATATTCATTTTTTAATAATAATAATTACAAAATGTTATTAACAAATTGATGATAAATAAAATTGTTCAACAAATCTCTCGGAAACATAATTTTTTTTAATGAAAATGATTCGTTCACTTTTCTGAAAAACGCATGAATTTTTTTAGATTTTTAAATACACTTTGAATTTTTCCTCTTTATATGGCAAAAATGTATAGAAAGTCACAAAATTCAGAGTGAATTTAAAAATCTGAAGAAATTCATACGTATTCAGAAAAATAAACGAATCAATTTCATTTTTAAAAAAGTTAGGTTTCCGGAAGATTTGTTGACCAATTCTATTTATCTATTCACTTATTATTCTATTCTATTATTCTATTCACTTATGTGAATCATTTATGAATTTACTTCTGCGAAGTGAACACTATTCGGTGAGCGGATGGCATTTTTTTTCGAGTCCTTCGTGAATCTTTGGAAACATTGAAATTCTAGCGAATAAAAATGCTCATTCACTGGTAAACGCATGCGGCTGCATCAAACGTTTGTAAATCAAGCGCCCCGAAAATACTATGCCAAATATTTGTTGTAGAAAAAAAAAAAAAAAAACTTAAGCGCTCGGATTCGAGTTTGCCGACACTGTCGAGTGCGTGTTGCGTTTATGCGTTTAATATAACTAGGCCTTGGAGAAAAACAAATGAAAAAATGGTCCTGTTGATTTTGCTATCGCAGCGATTTATAGTTGAATGTTGGTTCCGGTTGATAAGTTCCGTATTGATTTGAAAAAAAAAAATAACAACCTATCTACACTGAGCGAAGAAACTCTGCAGATCGTTCACCGACGAATCTATGTCGCTTTTATCCCAATACAATGTCGTGAATATTATTGTTGTATACTTTAGCGTTTTTTATGTGACGGAAGAATTAATAGTATGAAATATGACGACGACGTTATCGTAACTGTACATATGAATATGAGATAATTTTAAAAAATTCACAACAACAAAAAATCCTAAAAGGAATATCGAACGTGCTAAAAAAAAGAATAATAATAATCTGGATTAATCGTCGAACGCTGCCGAATCAAATCCTATATCCTACGTGTAAAATCGCATACCACACGGTTCCTTTATATAGATCATTTTTATCGTATGTAATAGTATATATATATATATATATATCATTCCGAGCTGGCCAAACTCGGTATCTGATCACCCCCCCCCCCCCCCCCCCCCTCCACCTCACCATAAAATGATATATTGTCGACTGTGCGTACCTATACGATGTATACTTCTTTGTATCTACGTGTAAAACTATATATATATACCTAATAGTTATAATTTTGTACAGCCCAATCTCAAAAATATTAATAACGTACGATGTTCGAGATTAGCGTGAATTTCAATCGAAGACGGTAAAATGAGCTAAAATTCACGCGTTTCACCCAACGAGTACGCGGTACAAATCACAGACCTTAAATATTATTGATATAAAAAACGAAAAGAAAAAAAGGAGAAAATAATGAAGCTATGGATCAATGATTACTACTATATATATCGTATATAAACGCCATTGAAAAATTGTTCTCGCCGCGTACACTTTCATCATTTTACGTAACAATGAATCTCGCGTTCGAAAAAAAAAAAAAATTCATTAACAAATGAACAATTAAATGAAAGTACTAGCTTCGATCAATATTTTTTTTTTTCTGAGCACGATGACGCGATAAGAAATCTTCATTGACCGGAAGAACGAGCCAAATCCGATAAGACAAAATAATTTAAATATTAATAAAAAAGAATATATTGTATGATTTTTTCGATATCTGTGCGCCTGATGTATCGTTTGTGTGCGAGCAGCAATTCGATTGGCACCGAAACTAATGTATACTAAAAAAAAAAAGAAAAAAAAAGAACTAATTGAAACTGACACTACCTCACCGTACACCTAATATATCTCAACCACAAGACTGATTTTACATAGTATTCCTATAGATAAGAGAGAAAAGTAATTTAAAAAAAAAGGAAACAAGATTAAACGATACGAAGAATACGAACGCGAGAGAAGCGAACAGAAAAAAAAAAACACGTCGAGAGAGATATTTATTCGTACAAAGATAAAAAAAAAAAATAAGATGTAATACGATATAGAGAGACCAGTTTTATAAAGTAAGTTATGGATAAACGATCGTATAGCGATTCAATTCGAAACATATGTTTACTTTTCTCTTGAAAAATGGAAAAACAGAAAATAAGAAAAAAAAAAAAAAAAAAAAAACAATGAAAACCCCTTTCACGTTCAAGAAATCAGGGGTACGTGTCTCCGTTGTTGTAAACCCAAGGTCGTCGAGACGACCGCGCTGGTACCGTCGAAGATATTTTTGATTATTAAAAGCTCACTGTTTAAACGTTCGACCATGTTTCTTTAATTGTTCCCTGTTTTAAAAAATCTCCAAACATTCACTTTAATTCCCGTTACACAACAATCTTTCAGAGGCGATTAACGTTCGAACACAACATTGCGGAAGGTAAGTCTATAGTGTAATTTTTTCCACCTTGGGGAAGAAAATAAAAATGAATAAATGTTAATGCTCTACCGACTGAGCTCGCCGGCCGTTAAGGTCGAAGTAATGAAAGGGTATCGTCGTCACTTTGCTGTATCCCAAAGTCGTTAAATAGAAAAAAAAAATATATATATACATATTTTTTGCCGGTTTTTAAATTTTGTTTCTTCTCATTAATGAGTGAAAAAATATTACAGTTTTTGGCGAATATTTTAATTTTGTTTATTTCACTCGTTCCACATGAAACTCGATATTTTTCAATTACAATCGATAAACCGTT
The DNA here is from genome assembly GCA_958510785.1 of Exephanes ischioxanthus. Taxonomy (NCBI): domain Eukaryota; kingdom Metazoa; phylum Arthropoda; class Insecta; order Hymenoptera; family Ichneumonidae; genus Exephanes; species Exephanes ischioxanthus. The sequence goes on from OY294025.1 coordinate 8,637,022, forward strand.
TCTTCATTATTATCCTCGACACATAAGAGTGATCGGGGTAAAGTCGGACCACCGGGGTAAGACGGGCCATTTTTACCGATTTTCAACTGCACAGAGAAAAAAAATCAATTGAGTCAACAAAATTTGCGCTTACGGGTCGCGAAACAAATGTTCGGTTGATCGAAAGGAATACCTCGTTGATCGAACTAACAGGCCGTCGATTCAAATTTTTCTTCACTCAATACAACAATTATTTCGTTCGATCAACCAAAAATTTGTTTCGCCGACCGTAAGCGCTCATTTCGTTGACTCAATCGATTTTTTTTCTCAGTGCGATCATAATAGAGTCTCATCTAAGCTGGTCGGCCGTTTTTCCCCACTGTCCTCCATGCACATATACACATACCGACTACTGAGAAGCAAAAGAGCGCGTCCCAAATCAATTCGCGCGTTATCCACCTCAGCACAACGCCCTTACGTTTCTCAGCACTCGCGGCATCCCTCGCGAGTTCTTCCGCCGAGTCACGATTAACTCCGCTCTCCGATAAGTTGCGCGGCGTATTTTTAACCGATTCATCCGAAGCGCATGCTTCATACTCGATAGGATGATTCGGTGAAAATATGGAAAAAAAATCAGCCGTAGTCGGACGCAAAAGTATAAACGGCGAAATCGGCGGTGGATTTTTTTTTTTTTTCGGGCTCCGCAGGAGGGTCGGGTAGAGAAGAAAACGCGGTGGAAAAATGCAACGTTTCGTCGACGACGCTCCCCACCTCCCCCTCTCTCATCCGCGACCTGCATTCCAGCTGCCGTGGTCCATTGAATCGAGGTTTCCAAAATCTCGGATATTTCACGAGCCACGTGCACGCGACGCACACGCATGCGCGCGTATGTGCACGCATAGGCGAGGTGCGAGCGAATGAGTGCGAGGGAGAATCGAGGAAAGAGTGCCGCGGGATTTTCGAGGGGTGCTCTCTGTGTCGGTCCGTTCGCCGGTGTGGCACAGTGACACATTATGCCGTAATGTGGGGGGGGGGGGGGGGGGGGCGCGTGGCAGATGCGGCGGATCGAGTGAATCGAGAGTCTCGTGTGTAACTTATATATTTCGTATGCTTTTATGTGTACGACGAAATCGCTCCTGCGCACTTCGGGCTCGCGCACCTTGGGTAGAAGATGAAGAAGATGTAGACGGAAAATAAAAATTGTCGATAATTATTGGCATTCCCGTGACTGCGCATATATTTCGTATGCTTATGTGTACGACGAAATCGCTCCTGCGCACTTCGGGCTCGCGCACCTTGCACTGATAAAAAAAATACGGTTCAATCAACTAAAATTCGGGCAGGGACGTTCAACTGAATATTTTGTTGGTACAGCTAAAAAATTGGTTAGTTCAACAATCTTTTGGGTGATTGCACAAAAATATTTTTGGGTCATTCAAATATTTTGTTCGACCAACTAAATATTTATTTGAACGTCCCTGCCCGAATCTTAGTTGATTCAACTGAACTTTTTTATCAGTGTGGAAAGAAGATGAAGAAGATGTAGACGGAAAATAAAAATTGTCGATAATTATTGGCATTCCCATGACTGCGCATTTATTTCGTATGCTTGTGTGTACGACGAAATCGCTCCTGCGCACTTCGGGCTCGCGCACCTTGGGAAGAAGATGCAGAAGATGTAGACGGAAAATAAAAATTGTCGATAATTATTGGCATTCCCATGACTGCGCATATATTTCGTATGCTTATGTGTACGACAAAATCGCTCCTGCGCACTTCGGGCTCGCGCACCTTGGGAAGAAGATGAAGAAGATGTAGACGGAAAATAAAAATTGTCGATAATTATTGGCATTCCCATGACTGCGCATGTATTTCGTATGCTTATGTGTACGACGAAATCGCTCCTGCGCACTTCGGGCTCGCGCACCTTGGGAAGAAGATGAAGAAGATGTAGACGGAAAATAAAAATTGTCGATAATTATTGGCATTCCCATGACTGCGCATATATTTCGTATGCTTATGTGTACGACGAAATCGCTCCTGCGCACTTCAGGCTCGCGCACCTTGGGAAGAAGATGAAGAAGATGTAGACGGAAAATAAAAATTGTCGATAATTATTGGCATTCCCATGACTGCGCATATATTTCGTATGCTTTTATGTGTACGACGAAATCGCTCCTGCGCACTTCGGGCTCGCGCACCTTGGGAAGAAGATGAAGAAGATGTAGACTGAAAATAAAAATTGTCGATAATTATTGGCATTCCCATGACTGCGCATATATTTCGTATGCTTTTATGTGTACGACGAAATAGCTCCTGCGCACTTCGGGCTCGCGCACCTTGGGAAGAAGATGAAGAAGATGCAGACGGAAAATAAAAATTGTCGATAATTATTGGCATTTCCATGACTGCGCATATATTTCGTATGCTTATGTGTACGACGAAATCGCTCCTGCGCACTTCAGGCTCGCGCACCTTGGGAAGAAGATGAAGAAGATGTAGACGGAAAATAAAAATTGTCGATAATTATTGGCATTCCCATGACTGCGCATATATTTCGTATGCTTATGTGTACGACGAAATCGCTCCTGCGCACTTCGGGCTCGCGCACCTTGGGAAGAAGATGAAGAAGATGTAGACGGAAAATAAAAATTGTCGATAATTATTGGCATTCCCATGACTGCGCATATATTTCGTATGCTTATGTGTACGACGAAATCGCTCCTGCGCACTTCAGGCTCGCGCACCTTGGGAAGAAGATGAAGAAGATGTAGACGGAAAATAAAAATTGTCGATAATTATTGGCATTCCCATGACTGCGCTCTTCATCATTGTAAATTTAATGTACCGGGCTGGAAGTTTTTTAATGGAAAACTGCTACGATCAATTTAACGTACAATTGTGATGTAAAATGTATACACTTTTTCATTGAAATTAAAGTAAAGTATTAAAATTAAAGTAAAGTATTAAAATTAAAGTAAAGTATTAAAATTAAAGTACTTTTAAAATAAAATTAAAGTAAATTATTTAATATAATGTATTTCCAATGTTTTTAATACACTAAACATTAATTTTTCATCGCATTTGTACATCAAATTTAATGTGCCAGTTTTTGCATAAAAACTTGCAGTTTGGTACATTAAAATTCATACGAACTACTTTTTACCGTGAGTGCTAAAAGAGAATTTTTTTTTTTAAATTCCTGGAGACGCATTTTTGAGGAAAGAAAATGGGACTGGATGAGGGAATGGAAAACTTTATACGATCAGTCCAATAATAATCTTGACTGCAGCTTTGGTATTATTTGAACTATAAAAATTGGTGGAATATGCAGTATTTTTTTTTTTTTTCTTGTATAGCACAGAATTGTTATTAACCTTTTTTTCGTGCGCTGCCGCATCGAGGTGGATAAACGAGGCATAACGAGAGGGAGGGATCAAACGAATTTCTGGAATAATATCCCACGGCTACGTTTTATCCGGTCGACGGACCGACGTCACTCCTCTGTGGTCGACGATAAAGCGTTTCTTTTATTATTTCGAGAAACTGTTTGGTCGGGAATCGCGGTGTCGCCTCGGGGTGATCGAACCACTCGTCGGGACACATGCGGCGCTGCAGCTCGAATTTGGCCCGGAGAATGAAAATATGGTGCAAGTGAAATTTGCACATTATTTTGTTATTAAAAAAAAAAAAATGATTTTATTCCCGAAAAATAATTTACTTTATTTATTTAAATATTATAGAAATAATTTACTTGACGGGTGCCCCGCAAATAAAAATTGATTTAATTAAAATAAAAATTTATTTGCGAGGCACTCGTCGAGTAAATTATTTTTCTGCTTGAAGCGCTGAGAAGGAAATCATGCGGAAACAATCTGCAAATTAGACTTTCAGACGAAAGTCTAAATTGCAAAAGAAAAAAACCAACTTATCTATTTTTTTTTAAGTTGAAAAAAAAATTTTGACACAAAATTGCTGATAACAGTGAAATATGAAATTCGCGTTAAAAAAATCCTTTTTCCTCGCTGCCCTCATTGTCCGACATGCGGTTCATAGCGGTCGTGTTGGCCAGGCGCGTAAGTTTACTCTCCGTCGGCAACGGCACTGCGTACGGATGCGGATAGCAGCGCGTTGAACCTTTTGTCGCGAAGCGGGCCAACATGTCAAGCCGAGTCTTTCACGAGGAATAAAAAAAGACGCAAGGGGAAGAGGCCTGTGCGCGTCTTTACGGGGGTGCCGGAGCGTTTCCTTTCGCCTGCTCCACTCCGGGCGAGAACGGACACCGGGTGTATAGAGAAATTCGGGGGAAAAAAAAAAACTGGAGGACCTCTCAACCCAGAATCTCGCCTGGCTACCTGAAGTACCGATGCGAACGGTACACCATTTATTTGATGGCAAAACATACGCGCACCCTCTTCCTCTTCGATTATCTTCCTTCCTCACCCTTTTGCAATTACGAATATCTTAAGTTTCGAATTTTGGAAAATTCAAAACCGCTCGAGAATATCGAGTATAATTTTTCATTAAAAAAAGAATTACACGATAATTTCTGCAAAATAAAATAGCTTCCTCTATGAGGAAACAAAAATCATTGTGATTTGAATTTCACTCATTTGGAATTAATTGTTTAATTCTGCGCCGTCGAAGACTACACGAAATACACACCGAGGTAGGATGCATTTTTTAACCTTCTTCAACATAAGAAAAATTTGAAATAAACATAGTTGACGATGAAATTAAGTTCGAAAAACGTTTCCTAGCATGCGTTGACCCTCGGCAAATTTTTTTAATAACTTATTTTTTTAATATCGATTAAAATTAATGAAGATCATTTCAAAAGTACACCCAGAAAAATCATTTATTTGAGGGCCACCGTTTGTTTGGTTTAAGTAAAATATTTATTTAAATCAAAGAAATATTTTACTTAAACCGAATAAACGGTGGCCGTCAAATAATTTTTTTTTTTTCTGGGTGTAGCTTCTTCACCACATAGCATCAAATAAATAACATAGCATTAAAGGGTTGAACCTATAACGGAACATTTTTACTGACAAAATGAATGTATCAAGTTTTTTTTTTCCTTAAATGTGGAAGAACGGTTTTCCACCGCCGGGCCCAAAAAATTCGGGAGGCGAGGTGCGCGTGCTCAGGGGTCGCATATAGGTAAGGATATATATAGTTATAGTATGGTAGGGAAAAAAAGAATAGCGTCGTGTGCGCGCCACGCGTCCCGCTGCTGCATCAGGAGCAGCCTGAGCCACGAGTTTTTTCTATCTTATTTCGAGGGTAAAGGAAAAAAAAAAAAATTCTGTATAGGAGCGCGTGCTGCTGCGAAGAAAAAGGGGGATGCTGGAAGCATTCGTCGCTGAGGGATTGCGAGTAGCGGAGAGGTCGGGGGGGGGGGGGGGTGAAATTTTTTCGAGCGTTTCACCCCAATATAATTTTTACAGCAACCCGGCAACGAGCAGCTCGAAAAACTCGATCTATCGACAACCTGGACTCTCCCGAAGGAGAAACGCGAGAAACGCGATACCTCGTTCGGCTGCGGGTGAAACCGAAAAATTATTCCCGATCCATGAGAATCTTTATTATTATTATTTTTTTTTGTGATTTCTATTGCGATTTTTTTTTTTTTTCGCTTGTCCCCGAACCAAAAGAGGAGTCTCGTCTTAGGGCCGCTCACCCAGCACCGAGTAATAATAATAATAATTTCGAAACGTTTTGTTTCAAAAACAAATATTTAAATGATTTTTTTCAACAGAAAATCATTCATTTTTTAGAATTTTGGAAAATGGGACGACCATTTTCCAAAATGTCATATACTGTAAATAAATCTTTATACGAATTTCTTTCATGGAGTTTATTCATACAGGAATAATTCTAAAAAAAAATGAATTATTTTGCTTAAAAAAACCATTTAAATATTTGTTTTTGAGACAAAACGCACTCGAAATTGTTATTATTACTTGGTGCTGAGTGACCGGCGCTAAGACGAGACTCGTCTCTTGGTTCGGAGACAAGAAAAAGAAAGCGCGATAGGAATAACAAAAAAAAATTAACCTCGTCCAGACATTTTTAGACTTTCGAGTCTCGTCCCCTTAAGGGTGAAACTCTAATTTGTCGTCGCGCCTCGCTAAACGGCGTCTGTACTTCTCGCCCAAATTTTTTTTCTCCTCCGTTCCGATTCCTTACCCTTCGGGCTACGGAGTTCGGGATAGAGGGAGCCCGTTCCATGACTCCCCCGGAGCTCACGCTTTTTTGTACGTCCGTTGAATTTCGAAAAAGGCCCCTCTATTTAAATGAGTCGAAATTCTCTCCCGTTTTACGGAAGCGGCTAATTTTCAACATATGGCGAAGCGATAAAAAAAAAAAAAAGTAAAAATAATGTAAACGCTTTCCTAGACGATATTTCGCCGTCGGGCTTCCTGGTCACTGCGCCGTCAAGGCCATCGGTCATTGCGGGATGCACGACGACAATAATTGCAGCTTCGGTATGTCCCGAAGTAATTTACGAAATTCAGAATTTGCGGAAATTTGTGGTGTTGCGAAAAACACTAATGTTTTTCGTAATTTTTCGAAAGCACAATTATTAATAATAATAATGATTTTCATTTATTATCATTAACAATGATAATGAATGCGACCATGAATTCACCTCTCTATGTACTGTGTTCGAGTGTAAATAATTTCCTGAGATTAAAATCACTCAAATGATATTTTCATAGAAAAATTACGGTCTATGACTATGTTTAGTCATAGACCGTAATTTTTAAGCTACATTTATATTATAACATTTCTCATTTTGTGGTCATCACTTTGTACATCTCCAAACCCCATGAACGGGAGTATTTTTGTTGGGCTTGTTAATAAATAAATGCAAATGCAAGTTTTTATAAAAATAAATTGTCACCGACGATATATATATCTACACAGTAAAAAATAATTTCGTAAAATCGGAATGCGAAATTTCGTAAAAATAATTTTGTCAAATAAGTGACAAACTCGATTGTCACTTATTTGAATATACGAACCTATCATTTTATTTCACGTGTCATTGACAATTTTAGTTCGTACTTTCGTTTGTAAAACTAGAAAATTACCAAATAAAAAATTGTGGATGTTTGTGGACAATAAGTTGTTGTAAAAGGCACAAACTTTTTTGTTACTGTGTACGCATTTTTTCACGCTCAACATAAATCCGATGGGAGTTTTTGTCCAACGTCAAACGGGACATTGGCGATTGCCAATTTTTTTTGTTCATCTCCAGCGCTACCTCGTTCTGGTGCAACAGCCAATAACAACGACAATCGTCCATTATTAGGATACATATAGTGAACTGAATTTTAATTTTTTAGGAAACAAAAAAAAAAATGTTTCCTAAAAATTAATTTTTTGTGCTTCGAAACGAGGGCTAAAAAAAAAATAGAGAACGCGGAGAAAGAGGAGAAGAAAGAATTGCCGATGAGGGTGAAGATGAAGAAGCGGCGCTTAGCTCCAGAAGGGAAGAACGAATAAGAATAAGAATAAGAGGCAAGGTCTCTGCCTCGTCCTAATTATACAGCACGCGCCAAATAAATGGGCCTGGCTTCCACGAACGGTGGAAGCGCATCCTTCGCTGTATATATACTTCATCGGGACGTCGGTTCTGTACCACGGCGAAGCGCATAAGGAGCCACGAATTCGGAGGCTCTCGGATCCTTGTGGATGACCATATGGCGAATCCTTTTGCCGGCCGCCTTTAAATCGTCGAGGACACGACGAGTCCTTAGACAAGAGTGTGCTGGCCGGTTGCTCTATACCCGGCATCGTGACAGGTGGCTACGGAAGGACGAAAAGAATAAATTTTGCCTCGTCTAGCGACCTCCTGACGTTCCGACGATCGACTTCACCGGAAAGGGCCGTTCGATCGAGAAGAAGAAAATAATGATTTTAAGCAAAATTGCGTAAATTTTGTGGGATTGGGACGCAATCTCTCATCTTCGACACCCCAAGTGGAAAGCTGGAGATTTGGGCGCTCGACGGTGACGTGAAGCTGTCAGTGTCCGGGCACCCGTCAACACCCGTAAAATATTCAAAATTTACTTTGCATTATTTAAATGTAATTTAAATAATGCAAATTTTTATTTATTTAAATAAATCTCGAAATCTACGTTGAATCTACCGTATATCAATTTTCAGATTCACAGTTTTGTGAATGAAATAGAAGTATACGCGAAATGCATATAATAAATCAGCAATTTTTCGTAATATTTATATTTGTTTTATATTTTCTCGGATATATGCGTGACACATATCTAATGATATATGAGTTATATATTTTTTCTATATACGCTTATCCATGGGGGAGTATGTTGTCTCGTACCTCATATATGTGTAACCTGTGAGCTCTAATTCGATGAACTTCAAATAACAGCCCAACCAGCAGACATAATAATTATAATTATTCCAACTGTCCAGTATAGACGACGAGTTGTACTTCAGTTTAGTACTTATTATTGGTATATAATTTACTAGTCGGAGCTCTAAATATAGGATTTCATGTAAACAGATTGTAAAAGGAGAAATCCGTCAAATAAACTAAAATTAAATTATTACAAAAGAGATTATTCGAGTTTCGTCATTGGACATATAGTGGGTGGTATAGAAATGGAATACAAGTATAACGAAGCGTATCGCCAAAAGATATCTCGACATCGTAATAAATCCATTCCCAATATCTGATCCACGAGAAGCGTTCAGTTCATCAAGATACAAGTGCTAATCGGATTACTATAAACCCACGGTAGGCTGCAGGTGAATCTTTTATTACGGCCGTCCGTGTGCCGAAGCGTGAGTAAATTAAGATCCCCGAATATACATACTGAGAAAGCGATCGTTCGTTTCTGGTTCCCGTTATCCTCAGTCCATCGTGCGTTCCTCTAGTTCATTTTTTTTTTTTTCCACCTGCTTTTTCACCTCAAAGTGATCACCGAGCTATCCGACTCTTATCTGCGTAGCGTTTCTCTTTTTTTTTTTTTCTCTCCTCTTCCGGCTTTTCCAATGCTCGCGCACGCGGCGCTGACCGACGATAAGACTCACCACCTTTCACGGATGACGCAGCTGCACGCGTTAGTTACAATACCGTGTGGAAACACACTGCGAGCCAGTTTCGGGCAGTCAGTGCGTATCCTTTCGGAAACACGCCGCTGGAAATGGAAATGAAATCGTCTAGCGTCAAGTTTTTTTCAATTTTTACTCGCACGCCAGGCACTGAGCCCATCTTCCATTTTTTTTTTTTTTTTTTCGATTTACTGATCGAGATGGTAGACAGACCACTTTTTGGAATACCGTGGAAGTTTTTCCTTTTAATCAAGATTTTTTTCTAAAATCAACAAAAAAATATTTGGGTACTGAAAATGTTATAATTTGTGCTTGTCAGAGTTCGGGATGTTCGTAAATGTAATCTATCGTTTAGCTATACGATTCGGGGATTCGAACTTTCAAACTATAGGCGATTCTACAAATTAATTTTCTAGTCCGTACACCTTTCCGATTCTCAACATTCCAAAATTTATAATATGGTAGTACGGAAATTTTTTGCCTTACTAGTTATTATTAGTTACTAGCAGGTTGTTGTGGCTCGCGCGCTCGCAGTTTAAGTGCGTTAAATTTTATAGTTTTTTTTTTTATTGAAAAATTGCAGGAGTTTGCAAATTAATGATGGTGATGATAATGTTAGTTAATTATGTTGCTAAATATTTTTACGGTAAATCATAACGCAGCATTAATTAAATGAAAATAAAAAAGTGTGTGTTCCTACTAAAATTTTAGCCACTCCGGAAGAGGGACGTGAAGTTGGTTGATAATAGGCACGTGAAGTTGTCTATAGCTGATAATAGACGTTGGGACAAACGTCCAATCAACCAAACAAACAAACAAACAAATCCACAGTTTTCTAAAATATATATATGATTAAATTTCTGTGGGAGATAAAAAATAAGTTCAATAAACAAACGATTGAAAAATCCGGACTGCCCAATGATAGGTGCCTCTTATAGTGGTAATCAACGATATTCGAGGGATATCGTACATCGCCATTCTTACCTGCGCAACTAAAGCAGATATCGATTTTCATCACTCTTGATATACTCATTTTTAGTGAGCAAATTTATAGGGTAAATTATGAATTCGTGGGATGGAAAAATCGTTATCTTCCCAAATTGCTGGTCGCGGAAGTACAGGCTTGCAGAAGCGCCGTTTTTGCTGGCACCACTGGGGACGAGTTCCGGTGACGAAGAAAATGGGATGGTTAACAACCCCTTGGTTTTTCCACCCGGTGTCACCCAAGTACCGTGCCGGCAACCCACTACGCTCGTTTCGTGTTCGCGACTCCGCGCTCCGGAGCTTCGTCTTTACGACCCACGGGCTCACTTTTACGTCACTTCGATGCTCCCATTCCGAAATCTCGCACTAAAGCCTATACGCACTTTCAATGGCCTATACGTGACTAACTCGCCCCAAACGTGCCGGAAATATAGTCCAATAAAAAAAAAATAATAATAATAATAAATAAATAAAACACCCATAAACAAGATTCGTCGTCGCATCACAAGACGTTTCAAATCTGCCCAATGGCCATTGTGAACTTTTGAAGCAAAAAAACAAAAACGCAATATGAACATACATTTTTCAACCTTTATTCCCCAATGAATATTCTAAATATGGCGCCAAAATCGTCCCGTTTTGCCCCCCCCCCCCCCCCCCCCCCCCCCCCCCCGTCTCCTCATGCATATATCGTTGCGTATTTACATGTTTTTCTGCGCTTCCGCGCCTGCGGACCGAAGCCGCGGTTTTCGGTACCTTCGTAATCTCGCATTTTCAGTACATTGTATAAAAAAGTTTCATTAAAAAAAAAAAAGGAAAAAAAACGAACAATTTTTTTTCCGTGAGTCCAATTCCTCGCCACTTTGTTATCCGGCCAATATCCTAAAGTTTCATTATTTCCCGAAATACATTAAGTTCCTCGCTGTACCGAGAAAATGTACGATTCCTTATCTCGCAGGATCGAAAGTGCTTGAGTCGAGCTACTCTCGTCTCGTTCGCGAGTACAATGGCCGATATGATAACTCGATAACGATCAAATGGATTTTTGGTGAGGTTATCTCCGTAGAAGGGGTGTTATTTGACGTTGCTGCTGGATAATATATGAAGTAAAGGTAGAGAAAAAAAAAAAGGAGACGAAGAATGAGCGGGTCAAAGGAAGCACGTTCGCCGCGGGCCGCGAAGCTGAAGCTCCGAGACGAAGAGAAAGAGGAAGTTATTCACGGGGTAACCGGGAGACGACTGGCGTCTCTTTGCAAAAAGGATATATGCATATATATATTCTGGACTCGGGAATGAGTCTCGATCCCTCTTACTCCTTTTCCTTCGTTCTCATTTTTTTTTTTCTCTCTGAAATATGCATCAACCCGGAGATTCTGAGAGATAAGGTATTCCGAGACAAGACAGCGAATAATCCACCCCTCTCGACTCTCGGCCAACCCATCCTCCCGCGAGACTGGTGCCTACGCACTTTTTCATCCCGCCTGACTTCGAGCTTCGAGGATCAGCTGTGGGGATCGCAAAAGTAGCGAATATGGCGCTCGAATTTTACATGGGAAAGCCATGCAAAAAAGTCCGTATTCACCGCTACTAAAAAAAAGGTGGAAATCGAGATTTTCACACAGCTTCGTTACCCAATGTACTTTCAGGTAAGAAATTTTGTTTATATCACTCAGTGGGAAAATTGCCGTTTCGCGCACGCCAAGCGTGCGTGAAACCCCCATTTTCACACCTCGTGAAATAAAATTTTGTGCGATACTCGTGCGAAAAACGTTTTCTTAACTCGTGTGATTGCAACGCTCGCCTTCGGCTCGTGCTGCAAACTCACACTCGTCGGGAAAAGTTTTTTTTTCGCACTAGTATCGTAATGTACTATTATGTAACTCGTGCATGAAGAGCGCTACTTTTCGTGCCTGCCGAGAGTGGCGTAAGTGCCACTTTGCAGCCATGAGTTTCGTAAATTCCCGGCGCATGCACAGATCGGCCCCTTTGCGTGCGATTTACTTTTGCGTGCAATTTCTGGAATTTATTGCACGCTGCTCGTACTTTATGCACGCTGGCTGTACAGCGCCACAATCAGCAGGCACGGAGTAGCACTTCTGCATTAGTTACAGAAAATATTATGCGATACTAGTGCAGTGTAGCGAACATCACACGCGGACTGTGAAGTAAGTCGCACTCGCCGCACTCACTTCACAGCGTGCGTATAAAGTTCGCTTTACCGCACTCGTATCGCAAAGTACTATTATGTAACTCATGAATGAAAAGCGCTACTTTTCGTGCCTGCCGAGAGTGGCGTAAGTGCCGCTTTGCAGCCATGAGTTTTGTAAATTCCCGGCGCATGCGTGCGATTTACTTTTGCGTGCGATTTCTGGAATTTATTGCACGCTGATCGTACTTTATGCACACAGGCTGTACAGCGCCACAATCAGCAGGCACGGAGTAGCACTTCTCCTGCATACGTTACAGAAAATATTATGCGATACTAGTGCGGTGTAGCGAACATCATACGCGGACCGTGAAGTAAGTCGCACTTCACAGCGTGCGTATAAAGTTCGCTTTACCGCACTCGTATCGCAAAGTACTACCTTACGTCTCTAAAAAATTCGACCTTTCCCTTCGCTCCACGGAAAGAAATTCACACGATTCCAGAATGGAAAAAAAAAAAAAACGCAGACCGCGCGGAAGCGGAGCTTCTTCCGTGTGTAACAAGGGGTTTAAAGAGGAGCGGTTCGGACTCGAGAGGACTCGCACGGACGGACGTAAGGACGCGGTATACGAACTTAGGAACGAAATAAGAAACGAACGGACGGGGTAGAGAGTTGCTATAGAAACACTCGATCCATCTCTCTCGTTCTCTCGCGAACAAAAAAGATAGAGAAGAAGGAAAAGAGAAAAAAAAGTGCGCGGGCGAGCGGCAGGGAAAGTCCGTGGCGGAGGGGCGGGGGGGGGGGGGGGGGTGGTTAGGCTATATGGCCCGCAACGCAACGGGGGAAGAAAAAATAGCGAGGGTGAAAAAAACCTGGGGGGTGACTCAAATAAAAAAAACGGATCAATATTAACTCTTTTTTCAGGGGTGGCCCGGAGGGTGGGGGGTGCCTGGATGGCTCGCTGTGGCCCGGCGCTTAAGGCGCACCGCTGCTCCCTCTTCCATCTCGCTCTTTTTTTTTTTCTCTTCCCATCTCGTTTTCTCCTTAGCTTTTCCGGCTCCGAGTCCGCCGAGCCTCTTATCTGGCGTTTCGTTCACTCCCGTGCCGCAGCGCTATGCAGCACTTTCACTCGTTCCCTCTTCGGGGGGGGGGGGGGGGGGGGGGGGGGGGCAACCTTTCATTCTTGGCCCCGCGGGCCTGCGTACGCACGCCTGGAACCCGGATAGACCGTATACGAAATTAGCTTCGGCCGCGCGCTCGCGACCCGATCCGATGTAACACGCCGGTGGGAGGTAAAAGAGTGCAGAAAACGTTCCGACGATATCGGGTCAGGGGAGCGACGCTCTGGCCGTACGGACCCGTTGTGCCGGGGACAATTAGAGTATTCGGGTCAACGGCGTCGTTGATCAATTGGCGATTTCCGGAGATTAAAAAAATATGTACACTGAAAAAAAAAAAAAAAAAAAAAAATACCAATGACTCAAGTAAAATTCGCCTGCGGGCTGCCGGAGAAAAAAAATTATTATTTCAATTCTTACGATTGCATGGGGGGGATTGAAACGATAACACGTCACCTTGGCAGTCTCGCCGTCGTTGTTTCGATGCCGTATGGGACTGTACGAATTGAAAATATAATTGTTTCTTTGGCCGCCCTCAAACAAATTTTTTTTTCAGTGTAAAAATAAAAAATGACGAATCTCGAGACATGCATTTTTATTAAATCGATAATTATGCATTATGTTATAAAAACAAACAAACAACGTTTTGTTAACTTGCGGCTTTGATGTGAGGTAAAAAGATTGGTTAGTCTGTGCTATATTTGTTTTAGGGGTAAATATACTTTTTTTTTTTATCGTTCGGAAAATGGGAAAGAGTTGGATCGATACAATTTGTTAGCTTGGATTCGAATATCTCGTCCGAGCATCGTCAGTTTACACGCCGAATCCACTGTGCACACCGTGCCACTGTGCACACACGTAGTATTTCCGGTATACTAATACCACTATTGGTAGAGCGTATCCCTGTGGATGTCGCGTAAGCGACACCGAACGGTGTCATAATGGCTCGGCGCGGTCGGTGGTACTCGATAAAGATTGATGTATCCACTCTATGCTTCGTCTGACCCCCTCGACGTATATTATCCACATCATTATTATCCGCTGTGTATAACAGCTGCATCGCTCAACTAATATACATTTTGGAAATTTCATTATATATTTATTTACTTTATTTACGGGACGAAAACTTTTACATTTTCAATTTTTGCAGTTCTGATAAAAATACAAATATTAACCAAAATAAAGCATGTCTAAACATAATATCATAATATATCTGTTTATATATTATATATTATATATTATATATTATATATTATATATTATATATTATATATTATATATTATATATTATATATTATATATTATATATTATATATTATATATTATATATTATATATTATATATTATATATTATATATTATATATTATATATTATATATTATATATTATATATTATATATTATATATTATATATTATATATTATATATTATATATTATATATTATATATTATATATTATATATTGAGAAAGTAATTCAAATCTGTACGACTTCGGGGGTGAAGGGGTTCATCGAGACGGATAGAAAAAGAAAATAGCGCAAAATTTTATCGCGCTGCCGTCGCACGATTCTCTCTCGTTCACGGTAGATTCGAAGGGACCATGACGACGACCACGGGCAAATCGTCGCCCTCCGAATTTTCCCGACTGATTCTACTAGTGCCGTCGCTGCTACGCAGTCCTCGTGCTTCGTCCTTGACTTCCGGCGGACCCTTCGGGCGCAACCCTTCTCCGACGACGCGCGCCGTGCCCCGCGATCCTCCCTTTCGACCCTCTCTCTCCTCCTCACCTCGCCCCGCGGGGCCGACAGGAATGCGAGAAAGAGAGAAAAAGAAAGGCACCCCCAAACGAACAGGCATTTCCATGGTAACACACAATTACTGCGGGCCTCTCGGCTCGAACACCGTGTACCGCGTATATACTTCCGCGACGAATGTCTTCTCGCCCTCTTCCTCCTCTTCCTTCGTCTTCTCACCACCGCCCACTCAACTCGCTAACTCTCGTTGTCCCGATTTTTTTTCTTTATCACGCGGCTTCCGATGCCGATATTATTCCGAATCGCATCTCGGCTATGGATTTTTAGCGCCCGATGGCACGAAAGCTGCGACCCGGAAATGAAATATATTCGAAATACATTGAAAACATTCAATCATCGCGATGAAGATATTTAACCCTTTGTGAGTGACGCTTCTATCCCCAATCTTAGGCGCTACCGTAGCGCGTGGCCCCCACTCCGCGGCCGTAAGTCCCGTTTCGATAGTTTCGGGCGGTGCGATTTATAATGGGTTGATGAAGATATTTTCAAAAATAACATTTTCAACCATCGTGCTGAATGTGGCACATCAACGGGCATTTATGGGATAGTTTCGTAAGACATGATAACAATAAAAAATTATAAAAAGTGATATTTTTTTAACATCCGCAAACGGCGAACGACGAATGTTAAGTACGGCTTTGGGCGGTGCGACTTACAAAGGGTTACTGAAGATATATTTTCAAAAATAACATTTTCAACTAACGTGCGGAATGTGGCATAGCGGGCATTAATGGGTTGATTTCGTAAGACCTGATAAGGAACAAAAAATTATGAAAACTGATTTTTTTTGAACATCCACAAACGGCGAACGGCGAATGTTAGGTACGGTTTTAGGCGGTGCGACGTATAAAGGGTTGATTAAGACATTTTCAAAAATAACATGTTCAACAACGTGTCGAATGTGGCACATTGTGTATTATTGGATTAATTTTTTAAGACATGATAAGAACCCGAGTAGAAATTTTCGCGCGTTACATCGGTCCCTGATAAGGTCCTGAGAAGGCCTGACAAGGGCCTGATAAGGCCTTATCAGGACCCAATCAGGGCCCGATGTAACGTTCGAAAATTTTTACTAGGGAAACAAAAAACTATGAAAACTAATTTTTTTTTATCATCCGCGAACGGGATGGCTCTAAAAATAAATAAAATAAAAAATTATATCGGGACCTTTTGAGGCTCGCATCTTTATCTCCGAAGTGGACGGAAATGATTGAATCAACAGTTAAGATACCGGAATCGACGACTCGATATTTTTTTATGACAAATCGAGTGCAACTTGATCGGTTAATTTAAATCGAGCCCGGCGAATACCTTTGTTACGGCGAGAATCGCAGTGGCCGCTTCACTCGAGTGCTCCCCATTAATTCTGCGGGGTCGATCGACTGAGTGGGCTCCGACCTTGAACTTGGCTCGGCGGCGATCTCTCATTGAAAAGAGGCTGGTGAACAGCAGGCGGCTCCTAACTATTGCCCATCATCCGGCCGCGAATGCCCAATCGATATCATTGATTTTTTTTCTGCCTTCCCCCTCGACATCTCCCTTTAGCAACAAGAAATTAAATAAAAAATTAACTCAGCCACGAACTCGGTCGGGATAAATTACGAAGCTGGCCGCGACGAGGAATAGCATCCACGGTCAAGCTCGGACTAACCACGCGTTTACTAGGTCAAACGTTTTCTGGAACGCTTAAATTTTTTAATTGATCCGTCGTCTTTTTTTTATTTTTAAAATTTTTCTGGAAGAAAAAACACTCATTTTCTAAATTGCGCATGGAGGCAGCTTTGTCCATAGAAAAAAAAAATATGCCGAACATTTGAAATTCTCAAATTCCTTCTATTATTTTATTTTGCTTCCTCATAGAAGAAGTTTTGTTTTGGTAAGAAAAAAAAAGATAAAAATTGAAATTTTCATAACGCTACCTCAAAAAAGTTGCAAATTTAAGTTTTCATATCGTCTCTCATAGATGCTGAAAATTGAAACTTTCGTATCGCTTTCTCATAATGTTCCTTTATTCGCGAAGCTCCCTCTACGAAGAAGCCAAAAATAGAGACAATGCTTCCTCATAGATAAAGCTTTGCGAATAAAGGAACATTATCAGAAAGCGATACGAAAATTTCAATTTTCAACTTTTATGAAAAACGATACGAAAACTTCAATTTTCAACTTTTTCCATTTACAAAAGCTTCTTCACCCAGAAAAATAATTTACTTGACGGCCACCGTTTATTTGGTTTAAGTAACTATTTATATGATTTAAATGAATATTTATTTCACTCAATTAACTATTTACTTAATTTAAATAAATATTTATTTAAATCAAATAAATATTTTACTTGAACCAAATAAACGGTGGCCGTCAAATAAATTATTTTTCTGCGTGTTCTTCGAGAAAATGACTCTGCAATTGCAGAGTTGCAATTGAAATTTTCTCCGTAACAAAAAAAAAAATTTTCATCAAAAAATGAAGCAAGATTGATTGCAAAAATCGACATCGACGGCTCAGCTTATAAATGATTTATTATTATTAATAATAATAAAAAATAAAAAAATTAACATCGAAGATGACTGAATGCGGAGGAGGCCAACTCACTCCATACACAATTTGGAGCAATTAACCCTCGGCATATATATCTACCACGACACCACGGATCATCGCAACCCCGTCTCGCGCCGCGTGCGACGTCCGCTCCAGCTCTTCCGGCCCAAGTGGCCAAAATTGGGGTCGCCTATGAGACGAAAAAAAAAATCCAAGTATCCAATAGACGAGGTCGTCGGATATTTGTCAGATGCATGTACAGCCGAGGTACAAAACAGGAGACGGAGCAAATCATACGATTAAAATTGAAGCATCGAGCAACCCTCGCCCGCCCCTGGGGGATTTCCTCGGAGACACATAGAATCATCCCTCATCCCTCATCGCTCTTCGCCCACTCTGCTCACCGTGGCACTCCGAATCGGTCGTAAATAAAAAATAAGAATAAAAATAAATGTAAAAATATAAAAGAAAAATAAAACGATGAAACGAATAGGAAAGGGAACGAGATAGCCGGAAAGTCGGAGCGGGGTCGAGCACAGTACGGAACAGAGAGGAAATAAAATTCATGTGTACCTCTTTCGACGAGGGGTGGTTTGGGGCGTGAGGCAGGGCCGGGCAACATATCGATCACGAGACCGCACGCGCGGACTTCTCGCAGTGTACCGGCATCCTCATAAATGTAATCCATAAAAAAAAAAAAAAAAATGAGCTTCGGGCCCACGAAACAACGACTGCGCGTTTCAGGCGCGGTGAAATAGTAGTAGATCAAAGGGAAAGCGGACGGTCGAAGAAACGAACGGGCTCGGGAGAGGGAAAGGAGTGTCGCGAACGATCGCATGAATTTACTGCATATTGGCTGTAGTTTCGATTTTTCAGCGAGTGACGCTGCGGAAAAATTTATTGTTACCGAAGATATATGTATACAGATCGGACTGGCCTGAGAGATACAACTCGCAAGATTTTCCTTTCAATTTATCTGGGCGATACGGGACGAGTGGGAAATAGGGTTTCACAGATAAAACATTTTTCTATTATTTTTGAGATATTGATTAACTACTTGAATTTTATTTTATGAACTTGTATTTCATTTTAAACGAATCGATGATTCGTTTGAAATGAAAAATTCGTTGTTTTCGTGAAAAATGTTTTTTTCGAGATTTTTATAATTCTGTTCAAACATTTTTTTCAACATTTTATTATTTTATTATATAAAAATTAATATCATATAACCTTGTTATCCAGCTCTTTATAAAACAACATCTCGTTCTTCTTTAAAACATAACATAAAAACTTCAACGAACGTGAGTTTTTGTACCTCACGATAATATATTATGCCACGAACCATGGTTAATGTTTTCAAAAAATTATAAAAATTTTTCAGCGCTTGTTTTCGAAACTTTGTTTACTTCAGCAACGGGTTCGTGTTTGCCATGTTCACGGATATGCTTTATACGCCTTCGGCATACGTGATCCTGTAACTACTTTTTTTTTTATATTTCTGTTCAAAAATATTTTAACATTTTATTATATATTTTTTATTATATAAAAATTTATATCATATATATCAATTTTATGCATCTTTTGACAGAACAATCTCGTTCTTCTTTAAAAAACAACAACAAAACTTCAACGAATGTGAGTTTTTGTACCTCACGACAATATATTATGCCACGAACCATGGTTAATGTTTTCAAAAAGTGATTAAAATTTTTCAGCGCTTGTTTTCGAAGCTTCATTTTATTTCAGCAACGGGATCGTGTATTGCCATGTTCACGGATATCCTTTATACTCCCTCGGCATACGTGATCCTGTAACTACATTTTTTTGTTGTTGATATTTCTGTTCAAAAATATTTTAACATTTTATTATTTTATTATATATAAATTTTATGCATCTTTTGACAGAACAATCTCGTTCTTCTTCAAAACAACAACAACAAAACTTCAACGAAGGTGATTTTTTGTACCTCACGATAATATATTATGCCACGAACCATGGTTAATGTTTTCAAAAAATGCTAAAAAATTTTCAGCGCTTGTTTTCGAAACTTCATTTTATTTCAGCAACGGGATCGTGTATTGCCATGTTCACGGATATCCTCGAAACGCTCTCGGCATAGGTGATCCTGTAAAGTGTGAGCCCGAGGATACGCGCACCCTTTGCATCTCGAAAGACTCCGGGAAGCCGGGCGTTCCGGGCGAGACGAGACGCCAACGCCACGAAGCATTGTGAACTCTATCCGGCAGTCCAGCACAATGGTGACTTCGCATAATAGATATTTTATCGCTTATATGCGTCGAGTATACACGCAGAAATATATTATACCTACATACGTATACCCCTCACGTATATCTCCGATGTGATTTACATAATGGTGTTCGGTGCCGAACAACGCTCGAGCCAGCCACGAGACTTTCGCATCGGGTACGCTACTGTTGGATAACGCCGGGTTTGATGTGAGCATGATCTTTACGTTCTCATCACATGCGAAGTATGTGCAAGGGAAGAAAAAATGTGATTTTTTTTAAACCGTGAATGAGAGATAATAATTCATTAGAAAAGAATCGAATTTTACACTGAGGAAAAAAAAAATTACTTTTCGATACTAGTGCGAAAAGGGGATCTTTCGACGAAGGTTGTGTAGTTCTGCGCATGCGCACATCGGTCCGATCTTACTTTCGACTGGCACTTTACGCACGCTTAAGTGTGCGTAAAGTATGGCGCATGCGCAGTAGGCCTTATTGTGCAGCGCCACAATCAGCAAGGACGGAAAATAGCAATTCTCGTACATCGGTCACAAAAAATATTATGAGACACTAGTGTAGAGTAGTGAACATTATACACGGTCTGTGAAATGAGTCGCACTCGCAATCGTACCATGGAAGCCTTTGGCTTGTGCTCCTGTGGCATTCGTGCGGCTCGTGCGACTCACTTCGCAGGGTGCGTATAATGTTCGCTATACCAGTTCGCAATGAGTGAAATAAAAGTTATTTCTACTAGGCGGATTGCCTCCCTGAGGGAACGTCTATACATGCAGTTTCTGTTGAAAGATATTTAATTGGTTACACTATAATTATATTTGCTATTATCATTTGCGGATCCTAACTAAAAAATATATACGTTCCCTCAGGCAATTATATTTTATGGTAGAAAGTGTTTTTTCAGTCTGTATATCCAGTATATAATGCATTAGAAATTTTAGAGCTTTTAATCGGGACCTGACGATTCGACCGAAGTTCCTCATTATTATCTTCCGATCCAGTCGAATCGGACATTTTTTTCAAATTTTATCCCCAACTCAAACTCTCCAATTAGGGTGAAAATCGTGATTGTGAACTACCCCGATTAGCACTTAAATCAATGATAAACGGACCGGTTGGTCCATATTTACCACTCTCACCATATACCATACCCAATACAATACGCCTTCGTACAACCCCCCTACTCTCTTCTCTTTCCCCACTCGCCAGCGAATCACCCTCTACATTGGCTACCGTTGAGAAATTATTATAAAAATTAATTATACATATCGCGACTGCTGGCAGGGCAGGAAGTAGCGACGAAGCAAAAAAAAAAAAAGGAGCCAAGTAACGAAAACGAGTTTTACTTGCTGTCGACGTTCTTCTCGCGTCAGACCTCTTCGCTGTAAGAGATGGAGAAGAGAAGAAAATTAAAAAAAAAAAAAAAAAAATAAGAAGAAAAAAGAAAAGATAGAGTTGATCGCGGGTCCGAGTTAGCCACCCCCGTGCGTCGGAAAGACTCTTCTTGCCTGGCATATCATTAACCCCCTCCCTCCCCCCCCCCATGCCCCCACTCCTTATTCTATCTCAACGTTTCCATCTTCCCCCTTATTTTTCTTCGTCGCCACCATACCTAACTCAGACTCGCTTCTTACTTCGCCCCATCTTCTTCGCCGAACCCTCCCGCACTTCGATTCACCCGGTGGTTCAACCCCCCGCGTCGGGGATAGAGTCCGACGGGGTGGGGGGCAATATGGCCGCCGCAGTGGGCCGCGCACCGTCCTCGGCTACATTACCCGACCCGCTTGCTTAATTACGCAAGATACTTTCGAGGGGGGGTTCGAGCTCGGGAATCCCGTGTGCTACTCGCTGAGAGCGAGGAGGAAGAGGGGAAGAAAAAAAAATGTTACAGGGTGGGCGGACGTACTCGTCGTGGCTGCCCCTCTTTTCTTCCTCGCCGTCATCCACAGATTCTTGTTCTTGTTCCTCTTCTTATTCATCTTCGTCTTACTCCGTTCCGTTGGGAGAAGGGTGGGTGGGGCACGATGGAACAGGGGCGAAAAAAAAATTATTATTTCCGAAGGTATACTCTAAAAAGAAAAATGTAAATTTTCGGTACCGGACTGGAAGTTTTTTGGCAAAAAATTGTGCATTCAATTCCATGTACAATTGCGACGAAAAATTAATATACTTTTTCATTGAATTTAAAGTAAATTATCAAAATTAAAGGACTTTCGTAGAAAAAATTAAGGTAAATTATCAACGATAAAGTATTCCCGATGTTTTTAATACACTGAGCATTAATTAATGCTTGATCACAATTAAACATGAAATTGAATGTAACAGTTTTTGCATAAAAACTTTTGGTCCGCTGAAAAAAAAAAATTGTAGATTTAGTGTACCGGACTGGACGTTGTTACGCAGAAGCTGCTACATTACATTTAATGTACAATTGCGACGAAAAATTAATATACTTTTTCATTGAATTTAAAAGTGAATTATAAAAATTAAAGGACTTTCGTAGAAAAAATGTAAGTAAATTATCAACAATAATGTATTCCCAATGATTTTGATACACTGAGCATTAATGTTTGATCACAATTGAACATGAAATTGAATGTACCAGTTTTTGCATAAAAACTTCTAGTCCGCTGTAAAAAATAATTGTAGATTTAGTGTAGCGAACTGGACGTTTTTACGCAAAAACTTTTACATTACATTTAATGTACAATTGTGGTGAAAAATGAATATACTTTTTCGTTAAAATTACAGTAAATTAATAAAATTAAAAGTAGTGAAATTAAATTGAATTATTAAAAATAAAGTATTCCCAATGTTTGTAATACGCTCGACATGAATTTTTCATGATAATTGCACATCATATTCAATATACGAGTTTTTGCATAAAAACTTCCAGTGCGTAACATTAAATTTCAGACGAATTTTTTTGTTATTCGAAAGTTTGAAAATATTTCTGTAGGCCAGAGATTTTTAAGAATGTAAACTTCAAGAATGTAAACCGAAAAAGCGATTTTAATTTTCCCGCGTTTATTTATGAATTTCTTTGTGAATCCCGGCAAATTGGACAAAATTTAATAAATTTTTTTTTTTTTTTGTGTCACAGAAGCGACTATTGTTCGGGTTAGTGGAAGGATGTGCCTATTCCATTTTGCCCCCACCTCGGCCCCTACTTCGACTCTTTTCGCCAGCGCGCGCGAGATAGGACGAAGGAGGTTGAAGAATTGCGAGAGGGTTCTCCGGGCGAGGCAGGGTGGACTCCGAGATATCCACGCGCGCGTTTTCACGATCTTGCGGGGGGGGGGGGGGGGGGGGGGGGGGAGCTGGCTCGGGGGGTTTCTTCAACGACCTCGACAGCCTCCGATCTTGCTCTTCGCCACCGCTTCCTCCCTCCGAGGAACCCGGTGTGTTAAATTAATTTGCCGTGGCTAAACAATGCGCGAGAGATAAGAAATACCATTCTCCGCCAGATTTCTGCACGATTTAAAGGCTCCGCCGGATTACAGCGGGATTCTGCCCGAACACAGAGATTTCTCGGACGTTAAGCGGAGCTGAGTTGCCGAGGCTCGTGGCGCTCATTTATTACAGCAATTATGGCCTGGATTTCTTTTTTCTTTTTTTTTTTTCGATACCGCTGCTGAGTTTATTTTTTATTCTGATTCAGCCGGATGTAAAACTCAATTATACTATTAGTTTAATTTTAAAAAAATGTTATATTGCTATAAATTTTATGAATAAGCAAAACATAAATTTCCCACCCACACTGTATCGAAAATACTGGAATCAATGTTCAACGATATTTAAGTCATTCAAGAATAACGAAGACTTACACACACGTTAAAAAAGAACAAAATCAAAACTTTCATCGTCAAGCGTAATAAATGCTCCGCTGGATACGAAAGATTACCTTGGATGAAGGACCTCGGTCGATGGCCCATTGACATTATATGTATTGCATATCGTTTGTAAATGTCTCACCATCAATATTGTAAACAATATTGTAGTTTTCGTCGATGGCAAACGAAAAAAAGAACAATGTAGGATAAGCGTAGTAAATATGGACCACAGTTTATCCACTACTTTTTCCATCTTAAATCGGACCGTCATATTCACCACCTTTACATCTCCACAAAAATCTTTAGCTCGAAGGAGGTAATTCGAATTTAAAACATGTTCAAAAAATTTAAATAATAAATAAATAATAGCGAATAAAGATGATAATATGTATATATATATATATATATAAATTTTTTTTTCAATGCGTCGCACCGTCGATCACGCTGGTAAAAAAAATGATCAATCAACCCTTTAACTGCCGTCTCAACCCTCCCCGTTACTCGTATGCATAACATTATAGGACCTACATATATATATTATGCATAGTGCGAGAGCCAAGATCCTGCATAGAGCTGTGGCATTAATCAACCGCCCACTGACAAAAAAAAATCCATAGCCCACCCCAGAGACAGGATCGAGCATTTATACCCGCGTCGTTCTTATCCCTCCCCCCCCCCCCCCTTGCCGCTCGTGCACCCCTTCCGTTTTCGGCAATACAAAAACCCGCGTAGATTCTGCTTAGGGAACTCCGTTAGGCACGGCTGTGTGCCAGCTAAGCGTGGGGTGAAAGAAAAAAAAAATAAAAAATTCAAATCGCAATTTCTCCGCGATGTCGCGCGATCGCGAGAGCTAGCGTCGAGAGACGAAGTGTACGCCGTGCGGTGTGATGATGAAAATGCACGAGAAAGTGCAGTGTGAACGGGAGGGGAGAATTGCAACGATGAACATTTTTTAAATATGACGAATTATAAAATTGGTATGAAAAAGCCAAGAGATTCACATGCGGCAAAACCCATTTACTGCTCGTAGGATTCTTGTAAGTTGAAGAAACGCGTGGGGTACATATGTACCCCAGTCATGAGTAAGTGGGTAGAAAAAAAAATGATACATCAACTCTAGTCTTAACAAGTGCTTACCTCACCGATCGAGCAGGTAAAACCAATATCGCAAAATTTTCAATTATAAAAACAAAAAAAAGAAACTTAATTCAATGCCAATTTTTCCGGAGAAAAATTTTGAGCACACACCGCCGCCGCTCATCGAACTCGTGTGGGGTACGATGAACCCTTTTCTTTTTTTCCCTTCGATAAGAACAGAAGAGCCGAAGGGTAGCCTGCATGTAGGGCACGAAAGGATTCGGATCCCTTGGAAAAAAAAAGTATAGGCGATCGGGAGGGGGGGG
Source organism: Exephanes ischioxanthus (assembly GCA_958510785.1). Lineage (NCBI taxonomy): Eukaryota > Metazoa > Arthropoda > Insecta > Hymenoptera > Ichneumonidae > Exephanes > Exephanes ischioxanthus. Next base: position 8,662,195 of record OY294025.1, read on the forward strand.
GGGGGGGGGGAGGGGGGGCGCGGATCTTTGGGGGTAAGCGCGAGGGGTTAAAAAAAATGGGTTGGGTGCGACCGTGGGTGAGTCACACCAGTGTAGTCCGTGGGGTGGCCCTGCGCCGCCACTACACCGAACTCTTTCATTTCTCTGCAGGCTACACCGTTCCGTGCTGGGTGAGCGTCGGGGCTCCGGCGGACTTTTTTTTTTTTTATCTACAGGGTTTGCACCGCGTGCCGCGCGAGTCCGTGATCGCGCTCGCTCTCCCTCTCTCCTTCGGTGTCTCGCCGTTGCGCGCGGTCCAGTTGCACCCTTACAGCGATGTGCTAGCCCACCCTGTACACTTTTTACGATCGACCCCGCGCTCCACTACCCTGCCCGCGCATCGAACACCCCGCAAAATTATTCATGAGATGCGCGCAACTTTTTCCGCGTATTTTTTTTTTTTTTTTTTTTTTTTTTTTTTAGGTCCTTCGCCTTACTCTTCGTCCTATCGAGTTCTTTGGTCCATAATATCGACTGTACTACGTCGAAGAAAATGATGAGCGATTTTTTTATTTATTTACTTTTGTTACCGACGAAGTTCGGATCATTATTGAGGATGTAAGGCCGAAGATGGTCGTAGCCTGAGCAGCACGGATATTCTTTCCATCGTCGCTACTACGAGTTACACCTAGAACTCATGTATCATTTCTTTTCTACTTTCTAACTCATGACTGGGGTACATATATACCACACGCGTTTCTTTCAACGTACAAGGGTCCTATGAGCAGTAAATGGGGTTCTGCCGCACGCGAATCTTTTCGTTTTTTTTTTTTTTTTTC